>JARGYV010121429.1:0-10822 GCA_029532675.1 Ornithodoros moubata | reverse complement strand
ACAACCACAAATGCCAGACTTGCAGTCCTCAGGACATCCCATAAGCATCCTGCGGGTATTTCAGGATGTCCCAGGGATATTACAATATCCAGACGCTGACATCATATGGATGTCCACGGGACGTCTGTGGTTGTCTGGGGACACTCCGTCATTCGATTCATTCCATGCAGGTGAACTACCACATCTCACTTGTGCATGGCTTCGACATAAAAAAACAAACAAACAAAAAAAAAAAACACGCATACGTCGACTAAGGGGACGGTTTGGATGACGTTATTGGATGCGCACTTTTCAGGTGCATGGCGTAACCAGCGCTTGATGGCAGCCTCCACTCCTGCCTATGTTGCATTCTCCAGTTTTTTTATTCGCGTTACAGACTCTGAAACAGAATGTTCTGTGGGACTGTAGTGCCGGGCAATAATGATCACGTGATTGCGGCCAGCCAATAGAGCAATCGTTGCCGTCACTCTAACCGCCTATTGCAATTACAGTTGCTGTAACGCTAGCCACTGCGTTATGTGTTTAATGGGCTTTGTTCACAGATCGTTCTTGATATGTGTTCAATATCCATGAACTAGTCCTTCACTTACTATTTCTAGGAAGTTTGTACAGCGCAGGCCTCATCGAATGGGCCGTGTGTGTGTAGAAGCGTGCGTGTGTTGAACTCAGCCTATCGTAATACTTTCTTACTGTTCGCTGCTTTGTAGGTTCGCTGAGCTCGTCCTGGCTCTTATGTTCCTTATGCTTCAGACATTCCGAAGAATACCTGTTTCGCTACAGAATCGAGTTCATCAGACTGTGCTTCCTGCGTGCTCCGAAATTTGCGGCATTGTGCTGCCCTTGTGATGGACATTAGGTGTGTGCTGTGGTGTGGTCACTTTGAACATTTGCCCTGGACATCAGTTTGAAATCAGACATCATGGTATATTACCTCACAGCTCTCTCATTTTTATTTGGCTGTGTGTGTACTAAATTGAAATATCTGAGCCCGCGTTGTATCGTGTACCTGTGTGTGCGTGGGAGCAGCATGCTACAACAGGATCGCGGAAGCGTCCAGTCCGTGAACAGATAGAACACTACCGGTGTTCTTGCTACGAAATGGCGAGTCTCATGACTTCAAGGGTAAAACGCTAACGAATCGCTGATAGCGGAAGGAGTGAAGATGGGTACCGTAGCGATTGTGGTGGCAATCGGGCCCAGAAAGTGTAGCTGGAGAACACCAATTCCAGAATAAAAACCGGAAATGCCATCTTTTGCTCTACTGTGGTCACAGTGGGAGTACACTCCATTATTGGAATTCCCTGCTTGGTCCACATTATTGCATAAACGAATAGTACCTTTTGGTTTCATTGCCACGGCGCAATAACCATAATGTGCAGCAGTTCTGATACACACCGCTAGGCGGGACAGTTAACGATATCCACCAAGCCTGGGATATTCACTACTTTTACGACGCAGCCGTTATAAGGTTTCCTCTATTTCATATTGGCCAAATAAGAAGTGAGGTCTAGTAGTAGAGAGGCTGTAGAACCGCGATGAGGACATCCGCGTTTATTGGCCTTTTATGACGACTTGGGCTCCTCACTCGATGACCGGAAGGCATTTGACAGCTATAAATGCGTACGGCTATAAATTCCACGCCGTGAAGGAAATATCTCATGCAGTTGTAGAAAAAGACGTCAGCAGAGAGGAGGTCATTCGACGACGGATGCATGGATACGGGTGTTAATCAGTAAGCTTAAAGATGCATTTCCCTTGCAAGCCACCTGCTGCCAACGACTAATATTGCGAATAAGTGGCTAGAGTCCGTTGACCACAGGCGTGAGAAGAATTGGTAATACGTACATAGTACATGATCCGATCCACTAAGAGGTGTAGAGCATGTTAATGAGGACTGAACATAGTAGGGTGCGAAAAAGGGAGAGAACCGATCAAAGCGCGTCTTTTGCACTCGGATCTTATCTTTCTTTCGCGTTCCCTACTATACTTCTTTAGGGAACTGAGGGAGTGAGCGCCCATTTACATGGGTGTGTCACCTGTCTGACACAGCTGAAAGGCACTCTAAACGGGTATGAAAGTATGAAAGCAACAAGTCTTGGATGTTGGTTTCATATAAAATTATATCAGCAGTCTAAAATCAGAATTTAGTCCTAATTATGCTCATACTTAATTAGAAAATAAAAAATGAAACCAGAAGCAGGCAACACTGATGTAACAGAATGTTTGCATTGATCGCAAAACATAGCAAGACCTGATATGCGTGCACCACCTTGGACTGTATACAAGGACCTTCACTGTGGTGGTGATCCAGAAGAAGAGGTGTGCCAGTCGGTCTATCCAGTGTATGGAGAGGGAATGCCTCACGTTTGAAGATTGGCAAGGGACGTCTCTCGGAGCGCACCATGCAGTTTCGCCTTGAGTTAGCAGAGCAACCTGACTGTTAGAATACCACTTCAATAAAACATTTTCCATGTCCATGTACCCGGCATGTACGCGGTTCGAGGTGACGTTTTTTTTCTGCCTTTATATTTCCACTGTTTATGACCAATGCTGTGTGGGAATTAAAGCATGTGTATAATGCCGGTTATTGGAACACAGCGAAGCAGGCACACGTGTTGTCACCCTTCTTTGTGGTGTTATCAGCAAAATCATGTGGCCATATTTTCCAGTGCTTAGATTTGTTGAAAACCTTATGGGAGGAGCATACTGGGACAGGATAAGATGGTCCAAGTATGCTCCTCCCATAAGGTTTCAACAAATCTAAGCAGTGGAAAATATCATTCTGTTTGACGGTTGGCGCTAAGCGCACCACTTTTTTCCACGCAAACCCACACTGTTAAAACTGAACTTCACCGTATAGCACAGCGATGACCAATCGCCATTTGGAATGATATCGTTCAGTAACCCTATTCGCTGAACACACAGTCACAAGCTGTCATACGACAGGCGACGTGGTGGGATCTAGTAAACACCAATTTTCATCTTATGTGGAAGAACCCTCAGTAGCCTACAGAGTGCACTAGCTGCTACTGCTACTGCCTGTATTCTGCTGTCTGCAGAGTTTTCTTTGGCGGCTTTTACCTTATGTCTCCCTCGTTCATGTACGTAGCCTTCAGAGAACGCTCTGTCGTTCGCTTGGCCTTCGGCGGCCAGATTTGTCCTCTACACAAGCTCGAATCACTTCCGAGAGCTCATTGAAGAATACGTCGTACGTGTGGGACCGGCGGCTTCCCAGCTTTGGCCGGAGGCAGTCGGGGTGGAAGATAGATTCCCACACAGGATATCGCCCGTTGTGGTACCAACTATTCGTACCTCTAATATTCTGAAGGTCGTAGCATCGCTTAATCCCTCCATACTTTGCTTGCCTGTGTCTGAACGTTGCGTGCCTTCTGTGCGCTGCGTCTCTTCGAAATTTTGCTTTGTTTCACTTTGTGCTTCACATGAGAGTTTATAACGTAACGCTGTTCCACCTTCACAGACATCTGAAAGCGTCATGATGCTTTGTAACAACAGCGCATACGCCATGCGCGTTTTGAGGCGCACGGTAGTGTTCGAAGTACTTGGTCTGTGCCCCTATAAGTTTAGTTTAGCACACATCATACTCTGATTTTTTATGTGCAAAAGTAACTTTACAAAAACACACTTGTGACTGTTCCAGTACAAGATGTTCGGTGCCAAACTACATCCCAATGGCACTGGAAGCTCAGCATTACCTTGACGGCAGCGAAAATGTTGAAGACTGATATGGGCTCGAATGAGAAAAACGTTTACGACCACAACGAGGGCACGACATTCTAGTGGCAGTAAGCCCTCTCCTCTTTCCACGTCAGAATGAACCAATTTATGAACGATGAAAGAGTTGGGATCTCAAGACGGTCTCAAACTTCACCTTCCTAGCGGGTGCGAGCACCGCGCATGCAGGTTGGTTTACCAACGTGAGCACGACGTTATCGCAGTAATTCATAGAAGCCCATCATGTTACCTCCTACTGCATTAACCTTGTAATTTTTCCGAAATGCGTGACGACGGCATTTGCGGTCAGTCGCAAACCCCGCACAAGAACGTGCTCTAAAGTGCATTGGCGATTTTTTGTGAGGAAAACTGTTTATACCGAGGCGTGAGGAATGCAATGGCGCCGAAGAACAGTACGTGGAGAACGGGTAGAAAAAGTTTCGGTCCTGTCACTCGCGTACAATTCACAGGGGACAACCTCAAACTTTGTCTTACGAGCGACTCCGACAGCCGCATTTTTAATTAACATCAGCAAAACATCTCTTAGCTAAAACAGATTGAACGCAAGTTTCCACGGTCAACTTTTTATTTCACTCTCGTACAGTGAAAATAATGTCCGGAGGGATGGCGGCTTTTCCGCTGTGTGTGAACCATCGTGTTTTCGCCATTCTCAGAAGGGGTGTTCCGCTTCGCATCTTCTCAATGTCCTCGTCAGTGAGGTGACGAAAGCGGAACGGTAGGTACACGCTCACAGGCGCCTCGTCCACCTTGAGCTTCACGTAGACGGCCTGCCCGTGCTGAGCGCGAATCTTGCCCGCATCCAGGACATCGTACGCGGTGATCTGCAATTCACTCATTTTGTTGATGTTCGGGGGCTCGCCCTCCTTAAACTGTTCCAATTTCTGAAGCAGCAGAGTCGACGTAATCTTCGCGGACCTGGAGTAGACTCAATAAGACGACGTTAGCGCGCTACGTACAACGAGGTACCTTCGACGATGCCGACGCTTAGAGCCGCGCTCTCGCCGCTTTATAGGGCCCCATTTACTCTCCTCCTTTACGTACAACAGGTTAAAACATGTCCGACAAAAAACAATAGGAACGAGGTCATTGCCCGTAGCGAGGATCGCGCTCATTAGCGCTTTGGGGATTTTTTACGAGAAATACGCTCTACACCAAGTCGCGAGAAATACGCTGGAACGGTTTGTTGAGAATGGGTTGGAAAAGTCTCTTTTCTATCACCTGCACACTATTTGCAGGGGACAACTTCAGACATCGTCTTCCCTGGCAGTGAGCTGTGACTTTCGTATAATCGGGAAAATCCTGAGATGGTAAAAAACACTGTCTCTCTCGCAAATTTGGTTCGTATAACTCATTTATTTAGTGAATTCAGTGCAAAGCAGTTTAGACGGCGCTGGCATTGACGTGAAGGCAAGGCCGCCCATTGTACGGAGCGAAGCATCCCCTTTCACTTCCGCGTCCCGATGTGTGTGGACGGCTCGGTAGCCTTCATTTACAGATTAGCGCAACCAGCCCAACATCGACTAGAGTGCAACTCTTCACGTATTGATTCTTCACGTATTCTACGTATTGATAAGCAAGGTTCAATACGCTTTCTCGGTACATTCACTCTTAAGGTACTGACCGAGTTCTTCCAATATTAGTCAAATCTGTCAAAAGACACTTTCTATTTACAAAAAAGAAAGAAAAAAATGAACGCTTAAGGTACCCTGAACTGAAAGCGAACCAGCCCAAAAAATGGAAAATCGCGTTTTTTTCCCAGTTTGGCTCGCTAGTGCGGCGTTTACGTCTGTGTTAGTACCTTCCTTTAGGGGCATGTGCAGAATACGGGTATCGGAGTGGAGCTCACTCAAGTATTGCTGCCCCAGCTGTTAAAGGGCACTGCATAAAAATTTGCAAACAGGGCACATTTGGTGAAACGCAAGAACGTTTAATACGGGCAAGTTGTGCGGCTTAGGAAATATTCGTATAGCACAGTCTGTGAATGCCCTATTTGTGACAAGTTCTTGTTGTATTTTTCTGCGACCTAAGAGTCATATTAAATGAACCGTAGCATAGTGACAGGCGGTTTTCTTCTTCTTCTTCAGTAGGATACGAAAATACTGCAAGAAAATGTGCGCGCTTTGTTTTTCACCAACATGGTGCATTTTCGTCAGACAGTCATAGCAGCCGACTGCTTTCATAATCGGCTTCGACGTTTTTCCTATCATAGCCGGGTAGCTATTGAGGCCATGAGTATCGTGTCTCGGGACCTGTGCACGGTGGTACAGTGTCCAACAGCGGACGCTTGCCGATAGATTATCCGGTGACATCCGGCCTATTGTTGGCGCGAACATTCCTTCGTTTGTGCAGTGACTTGTGATAGTAAATATGGCATTTAAATATGCGCATGTCTTCGGTATTAACTGCTGCAAAATTCGTTTGTGGTGCTGTTATTTTTTAGATTTGTGCTCGGAAATGCAGCGGCCCAGGTGCGTGTAATTAGTATTTTCATGTATTTCATCTATCCCTTTAACCTTTTAGTTAGGAAAAAAGTTTCTTCGCTAGGCCTTTTTGTATGAAAGCTGATGTAGAGGCGAGATGTGCCCTGAGGAAATGTTTGTCGCGTTCGTTGGTTTTTCATTGATTTAACGCAAGGTTCGTGAATACTACTTCCCATTCTGTTCGATTTTTGTTTATTACATTATGATTCGTGCATAGGGCAATGTCCAAGCAGATGCAATGTTTGTCTTGTCATCGCTGGCATGCTTTTGTACATTAGAATAGTGTGATAAAACAATTGAGCTCTTAGCGCCCTGTTGTTAGAAATATTTGTATTATATCACAGATCGCGCTGTATCTCTGCAGCATCGCTATTAGTAATGTGCTATTAGTGCTGCCATCCTGATGAAACTTTTTCTTTGGGCGTGTGCTGCGTTTGATGTCACTTTCTGCGCTTTTCCCGCTAGCTGAGATTGTTGTTGTAGCGAATGAGCGCAGCACGGCAAATGTCTTGACCAGCTTCTTCGCATATACCCATTGCGCTCTACTTTTGGCCAGTGCATTATGTGTGCACAAAATTTGCTTGTTTGCGGGAGTTCGCCCAAATCACAGCGAGAGATTGGGAAGACTGGGAAGGTTTTCAGTGGAATTCTGTGCTGACGTGGGTAATTTTATGCATCGCTTGCGCGTTCCGTAAGCACCTGCGGTTGTAATGTCCGTCAGTATCGAAATGGAATTTGGATCCACTCTGTGTGGTGCTCCGCACTCCATTAATTTTTTGCGAACTGTATGTCCACGGCGCTTGTACGGTTGTATCACTATACTTGGCGGTCATTACCAGTGCCTAGGTGCTAATGTACTCTGATAAGAAACGCTTTTTCCCAAACAAATTAACATTTTACGAATTAAACGATTTTCCCTTGTGCTTTATTGCTGCTTGTATAGTGCACCTTTCTAGCCTGTGCTTTATTGCTGCTTGTATAGTGCACCTTTCTAGCCTGTGCTTATTTGTGTCTCTAATAGGGTTGCTGACTTGTCATAGTTAATTTAGTATTTTCACTTCTGCCTGTGTCTTGATGGTTTGCGCTTCTTGTGCGGAGCTAGCAAACAACAATCAGTGGGTGATTAGTCTGTGGGGACTTACGAAAAATGTCTCCCTTTCGCCTTATAAGTGTACAGGCAGAGCGTCATTTGTCACTATGTGTCTTAGTGCTGCGTCATGCTTTTCCAAGATTTTTGTATATGTGTTTTTAATAGGATTGCATAGATCCTTCCCCTTGGTACAATGCAGCTGCCTATACTGCGGTTCTCATTCGGGAAAGCCAAATTAAGAAAATAACCAGTAGGTATCTTTGACGATGTGGACTTGCGAAAAATGTCTTGCTTCCGCTTTATGGGTCTACAGGTAGCGTCATGGGTATCACTTGTGAATATGTGCCTTAATGCTGCGTCGTGCATTTCCTAGTTTCTTATTTTTCTTCTTTTTTTTTTGTGTGTGTGTAGTTAATAGGTTTGCATAAATTCTTAGTCTTAGTAGAATTAATGTAGCATTTCTGCCTCTTCTAGTGTTAACTTTGACAGGGTGCCTCTCTTGCTCTCTGATGCTCTATACTGAGATAATAGGGGCTAATGCGGGAAAGCCAACTCTAAGTAAAAGCAGTGGCTGTAACTACTGTTTGACAATATGAAAAAAAAAGAGCGCGCTATCCTGCAGAGGAAGCCATCTTGCTAGGAGTCTCTGCCCCTACAGGTATAGTCTCGCATTGTGCGCATGCGCAACGGTATCATGTAACAGACTGACCAATGAGAGTATCCCTGTCATTGTTTCTACGGCGCCATTGCTGTCTTATCTTGTCATGACTTGCTTTCGGCTCGGTGTTTTGCCTCCGTAAGGCGATAGATGATGTTGCGACTGACACGGTATTATGTAACAGCTCTCCATGAGGATCTTCAGACTGTCTTGCTGTTCGTGATGCTAAAGAACGTTACTGGCATTGAGCGCTGTTTTTTAGTTCAGGTTCACCAGCCACAATTTTCGCAAGCACGATGTTCAACGCTGCGCGGTGTTTGTCGTGAGCAGGCCAACCACATGTTGTGACTTCCCGTAGGCCACTTCCTTTGCGCGATAGATGGTATCATGCAACAGTTGTTCATGAGAATCGTCAGTCTGCTTAGCTCTGTTATGCTCTTTTCGCCCAGCCCGATTTTCGCCAGCCCTTGTCGTCCAACTCAGTTTTCGCAAATATGATGTTCAATCTCAGTTTCGCTAAAGATGAGTAGACTGGATACAACTTGTGACTTGCCGTAGACGGTTCATTCTTTGCGCGATAGATGGTGTAATGGCAGCTTTCCACGTCATGACCAGTTGGGGTGCTACGAGTGACTTAGCTGATGCCTCTTGCCAGTGGTCTGTATTGGTCGATGGTATGGATGGCTATGGATGACTGGGCTATGATGTCATGGGCGTATGACGTCACGTAGATGGCGTTATGCGACGTCACATAGATCACGAAGAAAAATATAAAAAATTCGGAAAAATTCAAAAATTTCAAAAAATAAAAAAAAATTCTCTCTGCTTCGGGATTTGAAAGAATGATGTAATGTCATGGTTTTGGATGTAAATGTAGTATTACTACTCGCCGTCGCTTTCGGAATAAATATCTTATTAATCATATGTATTCATCTCATATAGCGCAATATATATCTGATTTATAAATATCTTACTGAGCTTGAATACTAACCAGAATGCACTAATGGTGGATTCAAAATCATGGTACATCGAAATATATAATACATGACAAATCATAGTACATGCATCATCTCAAATCTCACAGTCTCCACATGTGGAGTTCCAGCCCGTTATAGGCACTGCATTAAATAAACAGATGCGGTGGAAAGAGGCTCTCCCTCCCCCTCTTCATCAAATATGTGTAACATAGGGTGGGACGCACAAATGTTGTCTGATCTTGACAGATGAGCCACTCCCGGCAAATACAACGTACTTTCCTACTGGAATCAGAGCAATGACGCATGGTGAGGTGGTTCCGTCAGGTTCTCCCACGGGTCATCTCAGTGACGACACCAAATGAACTCCTAATGAACGCTTGGAACTGGAAGGTTTCAGCTACCCCTATGGCAGACGTAACACATATGGCCTGGATTCCACTGACTGCACCCTTTGAGACCTGTCAAGTACTCACGAAGTCAACATAACGCGGAAGCAGAACGCTTGGCGAGAACTCCATCCTGGCAAAAACCTTTAATGAATAGGAGTATTAAACACAATGGGAGTACCAACCACTCAGAACGCTTGTGGAAAATATGGTTACTTCCACACCCCTGTCTGCTGTCATTGAAATGCACAACACATATATTTTTTAATGCTTTTAGCTGCAGAGTGTCATCTCCACTAACTCGGCAGAACTACCACGTCACACCGTCCTAGTGTGATTACAAGTGGAAGATCTTGAAAAAAGAAGGAGAAGGAAAATAAGGCCCTAAAAGACAACAATGGCCCAAGTGGCACATGTGAGCTGTTCGCAGCAATTAATCTGCCGTGTGTATTTAGTAGAACTGTTTATCTTCTAGTATACGGGTTATCGCGTGCATGATATTGCTGTTGTAAGGCTAAATGTAACTAATTAGAAACTATGACATTGCAGGAAGAACTGGTAATACTCATGAATGACAGTTTTCTTTTTTTTTTTTTTTATTGTCTAGAAGTAGCTCCTCCTACCTGTGGCGTCATTCCTGATCACAGTTGTCTACAGACGTACACCCACCAATTATTAATATTAGAAGTGGCTCCCGTGGCAATAGGGTCGACCTCAAAAGTCTAAAATTGAGAGAGGACGACCCGGGGTCCCATGCACTCTGTACTGCTTCTCAGAAGCTAAAGGCAATACAGGGAGAGACTGGTCATTGAAAACACGGGAGTACAGGAACTCAAGAGATTTTATGATCTCATGAAAAGCACCCAACACTGTTTTCAAATAAATCTTGCATAATCCGCTATTGTGCGTCCAAAGCTGTTATGCTAAAAGGACAGTGAAGTTTTATGAAAAATAGCAGTTTATGTGTGATATTCACATCCTGACAATCACTATATGCGTACGCAGCTTGCAGTTTCTTCCCTCCTTCTTATACCAAGGCTTTTGTCTGCACAAGTACGATCATGCACGCATAGATGAGATCAGGACACATGTAAAGATGATCACAGTGAAAGTAATGCCGGGCCGTCTGGTCTCCACACGAAACAGTCCCCGGAATCTGCTTTGATATAGCCGACATGTTCTTTCGCTAGGAACCCTTGGACGAGAGAAATGCTTACTGAAGCGCCTCTAGCGCACAAGTAGCGGACAAACGAGCACTGTTTGGTGTCATCTGGAATGAGTCAATGAGATAAGCAACATCCCAACTAAGTGGCTACCCAGTGGAAAGTGATTATGATCAAATATGTCCTCCACTGCTGATCGGCGAAGGACTGCAGCATCGTGCACTCTAAAAACAGAACTTCACCGCATAACACGACGATGACCAATCGCCATTCCGAAAGATATCTTTTCCTGACCCCATTTGCCGGAAACGGTGG
>JARGYV010121423.1:0-10987 GCA_029532675.1 Ornithodoros moubata | reverse complement strand
AGGGAAAGAGGTGCAGTCTGCCTGCTCTTGCCTGGCGGCAAGTCGCACCTCTGTGAGGCTCAGAACCTGCTCAGGTTTCCTTAAAAAAACTTCGCCAGTACTCTCTATTTTTGTACAGTACCCCCATCTTTGCCCAAATTGGTTGGCATTCGTTGCAAGCATGACACTTACTGGATCTGTATAGTTGATTTCTGTTGCTGTTATTTCTAACAGGGATCTGCCATCAGAAGGTTTCATTCCCTTCTGCATTGGGCTTGTGTTTCCCTGGCCGGTGACTGAGACTCGTCGGTCATAACAAATCCCACGTTCTACGCATACGTGATAAACAACAGCTTTCGCCACAAGAAATGAAGGAACCCCAGTTCGACAGTGGGGTATATGTCCTGTATCGGCTCAAACCTTGGTCTGCATCATGCACCAGCTTGGTTGTTCTCTCTCCCTGCTGTAAAAAATTTCAACGCGTGTTCTACCTCACGTAAGGACGACGATTTAAGTTAACCAACCATTTACGTATTGCTTATTGAAACGAGTCTACGATAAGACAGATCGAACCGTTTGAAACAACAAGAATAAGTATGCAAATAGTACAAGCACAGTGTACTGAATTAAGGGTGGATGGTCTAAGAAAGGTTTATATTGTACTTTGTACTCCGTCAGAGAAGTGGCAGCGAAGCAATAAGGCACATGGGGATCACTCCTAATGCTAGTTGGCTTTCACTACGTTATGCTACATGAGAACTCTGCTTGTTTCCCGCAACCATCAGATCTAAGATACATGATTCACAAAAGATATAGACTTCAACTTACAGGAGAAAGCTCCCTGCGCATCCCAGGTAACACGCGTTCAAAATTAAACACATGGCCGCAACGACCGACGACGGTGACACCATTGCGCGGCGCGTCCACAGTTATAACATAAACGCCGAGAATGGCCCCCCATTGACGTATGAGTGGTTCCCTTTCCACTCTCCCGTGTTGCCATTGTATTATTGTACTAATACTCCATTTTACCCCGTGCTCTGTCTATTAGCTATTTTCTGTCTGTTACAACAAATAGATGACGATAAATTTTCATGCGTTTCAGGGGCGCGTGTGAATTTTGATAAAAGTACTGTTGTGTGGCGGGAAACTTGGGCTACTACTCCAGAGACGTTTTGGCTTCTTATGATTCGCGACCTTTAATGTATATCTGGATACACCACTTCAGCATATTCAATGCGCGGCACTTTACTAGGTGCCGCGAACTAGAGAGATCCCTAGACATGTGGGTCTCTGGCGTACCCGCGTACTGGCGTCTCTGGCGTCAGGTGCCGAGGTACGCAATGTATTTTTGATCAAAAAGCTTTCGTATGTGCTATAGGTCACTTTGTTTTCATTTAGAAGGGGCATCACATATTCGCAGTAGCAGTATGGGTCCTATAAATGGAGGCACGGAATGTTTTTCTTTCAAATTCCGAGGAGCAGAGAAAGAGAGAGAGAGAGCGATATTTTCTTTTCTTATTTTTTCTGCGTCATCTATGTGACGTCACATTACGTCATAGGTAGGTGACCTAGTATGTCACAGCAGAGCAACGCGCCCTTAGCAACAGCGGCAATAGATGGCGGCTTTGAATGCCGTCACAGCCATTGCCATTGGCACCCCTAGCAACAGCGCCGTCACAGCCATCAAGTTACGACAATGGCAACAAACAAAAGATACAGACACACACTTTTCCCTTCTTTTATTGAAAAGCACTGAGCATAGTAAACAGGCCATGGCAAGTACACTGTAATTGACAGAGCGCTTCCTAGAAAACTAAACAATTATATAATGCAGAAATAACATCATACTGGTAAACGTCACTCTTATTTAAGCAGCTGAGCTGAAAAAAAAGCAATATACGCCTGACCTATTCAGTGGCGGCAATCGTAAGCACCACACGGGTCTATAGAGTTGTCACTCTGAAGACTCATAGCATCCCAAATGACAAGAACCATACTCCTAACCATGGAGAATATCGTGGAAGGCTGCGATCAACCATCTGAGCCGAAACACCATCTATCGCGCAAAGAATACACATGAAGCCACCGAATCGACTTATGAAAATCCTAAGTATCACACACTACAGAGGCAGAACATCCCACGGAGGTTCTCAACATCGTGAACATGTAACTTGCCCATGTTTGGCCTCCTGATGTCTGGAAACCTGCAACTGTGGTCCTGTTAAAGAAAAAACCTTTACCTTATACGTTGCCAACCCCTCCGACAGTGTCGAACACAACATTCTCCTCTACTCCTTCGATGCAAACTCTGTGACCCGGTACTTCTGAGCCTGGATCCGATCCTTCCTTAAGAATCACACTTTCGTGTGCTCTAACGGCCGATAATCCGCCTTCCATTGCACAGAGGCGTCCCACAAGGATCTGTTTGTCTCACGAGCACTCTCCCTCTAGTCCAGGCGCTAAAGACGTTCAAGTACGGGGATGACGTCGCGTTTCTTCCTGGGGCAGACTCTCCCGCATAGCTTTACTCCTCCTTGCAATTATAACTGGACAAGCTCACCACGTGACTTGGCACTGTTCACTTCAAACTGTGCCAAAAGTGTGCCATTATCGCTTTCCCAGTCGACGACTTCATCAATATGGACCTCCAGATGGGGCTCTCACACAGACGCAACAGTTATTGTTAATACCTTGGACTGTGCACAACACAACTCTAAGCTTGTGTTCACAAACGAGCTCCTTTCCCCATTGCATGTCTCACCGAGCAAGTTGAAACCTCTCGTCGTACCACCTGCGGCTCTACGCATCTCGACTGTGGACATTTTCGGAGGCGGCGTCAATGTGATGACAACAACAGCACTAATCATTACGCTGTCAGTTTTCTTAAGTGAAAGGCCTGACTACATCGTTATCTCAACTAACGCCTCGGTCGATGGGGAGAAGGCAAGAACTGGAGTCTTCATCCCTTCGCTAGACTCTTGCCTACCTATTCGTCTCCCGGTCTACTCTCTAATTTTTGAAGCAGAGCTGCTAACGATTGCACTCGGTCTCATGAGAGTACTTACCTCCCACAACCGAGTGATTGTCTTGTCAGATTGTCTTTCCTTAGTGACAGCCCTGATAATCCCTTCTCAGCATTCTCTTATGTCCATCATCCGCGCACTATCCCATCCAGACGTGCATAGTATTGTCCTCTCCTGTGTCCCTGGTCACCGGGTCACCCTGTAATGAGTCGACAGACGAACTGGCCAGGATGTCCCTCACCGGCCCTATTCTACGCGTTCTACCACCGCTCCCTGTCATCCCGCGTGCCCAATTCCGGGTACCTGCAATGCCTAACCTCCATCAAGCTACCACGTGTGAGTTATGAACACTTGGATCTTCCGTGGCGCCGGCAGTGCTGTTCTTCACGCAATGAGGAACCGTGGATAACGAGACTGACACGCCTCGCCATGCCCCTGAACTTTTACTTGCATCGATGCTGCCGTCTAGACTCCCCACTTTGTGAACTATGCGGCATGAATGAAACATTTCCCAATTTTTTGCTTGAATGTCCTCTATATTCCGTCTGGCGTTCCAATGTACTAGAACCTTCGTTCTATTCTCCACGGTGGACTGACGTCAGCAGGGATTGTTGCTGTTCTTCGCATGCAGACGTTTTCAGTTCAGCGCATGGGATTGACATGAATTGCTAGGGAGGGACAGCTGAACCAGACTGGCTTGGCAGGCTCAGCCATAATTTTCACAAGTATGGTGTTCAACGCTAGATATTTCCGTGGACAGCAGACCAGGCTCATGTTGCCGTAGGCGGTGTTCTTTGCGCGGTAGATGGCGTTACAACTGATATAGTATCGTGCAACAGGTTTTCATGAGGATCATCAGTCTGCTTACCTGTGTGATACTCATTGAAAACAGTGTTTTCATTATTATTATTATTATTACTACTTAAGATTGTCGTCCAACTCAGCCATAATTTTTGCAAGTATTCATGATGTTCAGGGCTTGTATATCCACAGTGCTTAGAATGAGTTGGCTCGATACAATACATGTTGTGGGTTGCCGCAGACGGTTGGGAATTCATTCTTTGCGGGATAGATGGTGCTGAGACCAATCGCCTTCATGTCATGATCAAGAGACAGCTGGGTGCTATGAGTCTTCAGAGTGACTTGGCTGATGCTTAGGATTGTTGTCAATAGGTAAATCAGGACTACATTGTCTTTTTATATTCAGCTACTTTCACAAGAATGATGTTATTTCTGTATGATGTCTATTGTCAGTCGTGACCTGTTTGCTATGCCCACAGCAGTTCAGTAAAACAAGGTCAAAGTTAAAAGTGTGTCTGTTTCTTTTGCTCATTGCCCTTGTCGTAATTTTGCTGTTACTAGGGGTACCAAGCCTGTTGCTGGGCGTGGTTGGATGCTATGGATACTGGTAGATGGCTAAGTAGGGTTGTGATGTGACGTCACGGTCTATGACGTCACAGTCACGTGACACATGACGTCATTAGTGCAATGCAAATAATTCCCTCGTTCTCTTCTGCTTTTGCGGACGCATTTCGAAAAATTTAGTGGTTCCATCTTACACCCTTTCCCTATTACTCACAGGCATCACACTCTATGTGGATATCACGCGAAATACCAATGTAGAAAAGCTCATCGTTGCTCCTGGGCCCTCTTCCAGGAACATGTTGAACGTAACAACAACAACAACAACATAAATACAATGATTATGACTGGGGCTATTCGCCACTTTGCCAGTGGCACACTACCCCATTGCTTCTGGAAGATGATTGTGAGGAATGAAGCACGTATACACACAAGTGTGGACACCCACAAGCAAGGACTCGCAGACACACTTCGTGACTGATGTAGCTTCGCCGCCGCACGGTGTACATCAACGGTGTACGGTAACAAAAGTGCTTATGAACTGCGCAAGATGGACGTTGTGCTGTGGTTTTACGCATTTAGGGACATTGAGCCTGAAAAATGTTTAACGTGTCAGTAACTGTGGAATGGAAGTTTAATTTGTATGACTGAACATGTTTCATGTATTTCCTGTATGCCATGCAAAGTGAGCAAACCACTGGTAGATTCGTTTTAATATTTTATTGCACCTACAAAATACAATCATCATATAGCAGCAGCAGGCGGAAATATGGGTTCGCCACGCATCAATTTGGCATAAGATCTGAAGCACATCAGGGATGACAGAATTGAGAGTGAATTAACCGACAGCTAAAATGAAAATAAAAAGTAAACACGTTTCGAAGCGGCGTCATGTTATTTTCATTTGAATTTTACTTTTTATTTTTTTATTTTTTTTTCTAGAACACTCACTGCAAGGACTCTTACCTGCGTTTGTACAAAGTAAAGCCCAAGCTAGCACACCTACTTCTTACGAGTAATAAGCTCCTTCATTGCCATTTAGCCAATCGGTGCTTTATCTCTACGGCGTAAGTTTTAAAAGTGGAACAAAAGAAATAAAAAAAAAATGCATAAGCGACTTGCATCAGGTATTTATCGTACGCGACAAGGTTGAATTCTGCTCACGAAAAAGCTTTATACGACTACAGCGCTCATGGGTTGATGTCGCTTATACAGGATCAGACCTAACTGCCGTGCACTACGATACGAGCAGTAAAGATTCACTCTCTTGCACTTAGACCCTGTAGTACGCACTATCTTTATCTGCATAACCATCACTTGTGCTCAGCTGCACATTACAGGCACTCGAAAGAGACGACCTTTGCCAATCATAGTTCATTGCAATTGCAGGAATACGTCATGGCAGTAATGGTTCGTGTTTATACGCTACGATAAGTGCACATTAAGTGTGTGAGAGACTACGTTGTCAAAAAGACAAAAGAAGTGAGTCAGTACCTAAAAACGGTTTATAAAAAAAGCTATGAACAGCCAGCGAAAAAGGAACTCGTTAGATCGAACACTGCGGAGGAACAACAAACCAGCTTTGTAGAAAACCAGAAACAACCAGCTACAAAGTAGCGTTCCGGAGGGTAAGGCTATCAAAGAGATGGATATAAAATGGCACGTCTGTGTTTTACCAAAGTATGCAGGGTAGAGTTTCATCTCTACGCATCAATTTTATGCTGAGGCATTAACAGCTGCCCGTCCCCCTTTTTTTTGCTTTTGTTCCAATCCCACGAAGCCATCACAGCACATTATATATCACCCTAGCTCTAGTCACACGACAGAGCGTGAACTCATTACATTTAGGGAATGTGTCCGCACCAAGCTCCTTAAATCCTCAACGGGGCAGAGATCTTTATTCATTTATTTACATACAAGCTTAAGACTCACATGGCGTACATACAGATAAATCTAGGCATATATATTATATAGACGTTTTAAAACAAAGTGGCGCCATTACGCGAAACTACAAAAATGAAATCGTCTATGTGTATCGTCTACCTTTCTCACGACCGGAGCACTTCAGGCTTCGTCACGTCAGGCTCCACTTGCTCCAACATGGAAGATATTGGCTAGACATCTGTTCACCTCAAAACCTCAATTAGAAATTAACCGTGTCATCCGCTCTTGAAAAGCTGCCCAAGATTTCTAAAGATTTCTCAACTTTCCAAGATTTCTCAAGTTTCCTAACACTGCATCTCCTATCGTTACACGGGTGCGACGTAAGAGACACGTCTCATCATACTGGCCTCACTAACAGAATAATTAAGAAGAAAGAAATATTAAGTCTGCAAAACAAATAAAGAGCATCCCGCCTCGTTGGTCGTCCAATAAGGTCTTCTGTGGGTCCTCTGGGAGAAAATAATAAATATTATAAAGCTGAGCAGCGATCTATGTGCACCAAATATGTCCCGAAAAACAATTTTAAAATCACAATGGCTCGTGCAGCAAACCTGCTCTATGCGTGAGGTGAAATATTTTGCAAACCAAGATCAATTGGTTTGACAAATAGAGGACTGGCGTAGCACATGGGTACAGCACATAGAGGAGTACGGATATCGCTGATGGTAGTCATGGAAGCTATGTCTTCAAGAAGTATGTATATCTAGTTCATATATACGCATACATAGTTTTCACACATCGAACAAGAATGGAGCTTGCGGGCATTTCGCGTTATTTGAACGTATTTCCTATACGAAAAGCGCGATGGTGACACTAATGCAGTATTGCAGGAAGGCATGTGACACCGAACTCTTTTCACGGCGGTACCGTGTCCTGAAGCAAGATCGGTGCACAAAACGTGACCATAAAGAAAGAAGAAAGATAAGCTTAAGGCTAGCAAATTCTCCGTCGCGGAAAGGTTCACGCTCTAGATGTGTGTTCATGATTAATACCGCGGGCACATCCACAGTGTAATAAACAAGTGTCACATGTTTCACCAGGAGATGAAAAATGGCGAGGTTGGGAAGGGAGAACATAAGCCAGGAACCCATTGCAAGTGCACGTTTTTACAATTCTGCATACGTTGCTAAACACAGAGACAAAAGACAGAGTCCCACTATACTTTGTTAAAAGAGAAACGCACTAGCTTGTAGCTGCTGTTTTGTAGATTGATGATGATGCTGGCACCATCAGCATTGCGCCACTTCTGCAGGGACAGCCAGAGGGGGTTGCTCTGGGACTACGGCGTTGGCGGTCTCATCTTTGGTTGGCGAAATGTCAGAATCAGCCTCATGTCCGTTAGCTTCAACCGTAGCAACAACGTCGTTTGGACCGGGGCTAATCGGCTGCACAGGACTCTGAAACACGGAAAGAACACTCTTAAATGAATATGAGGAATACTGCGGTAGCCGATTGCTTATGCTGAAGCCCAAGCACTATTGTAACTTGTAACAGAAGTAGAAAAGATACACGCGCCCCACTGCATGATTGGGTGTGGACACGAAATAGAAAACAAGGTGTATATATTGTGAAGAAGACGATGAGTAGCCGAATCAATATCATCGTTCATTCGAAGGTTGCGATTAAACCTATCAGCCGCCCCTTATCTCCTACCTCCTACCTACCTCCAGAGTAGGCATCTCCCCTACCTGATGACAATACACACCTTATCTGTCGTCTCTGTTACACGTGGTGGAGACGCACCGTCTCCCCCCACCAATTTGTCTCACTTGTGAGTGCCACCGTCCATGTCGCATTTTCATACAGGGGTGTCTCCCCCTTCCCAAGGAGATGTCACACCTCCGAATGCCACCATCATTCAGCACGCTTCCTCAGCCCGCCAGTGTCGCCAGCACGGAAATGAAGTAATAATGAATGGGTGCGTAGAGAACGCACTTCTACAAAGAGCTGTAACGTAAGCCCCTATATCCAACACAATAAGTGGGGATCGTTTTTAATCGAGAGAATGTAGGAAGAAGCAAGGAAACGACCAAGCGACTGAAAGAGCTTTTTGAACTGTGATCCAGATTATGTCACCATGGCGTGCATGAGCGAGCGGCATGCCTCAAGAATGTGGCCCCCTCTACCACGAGCGTTCCTGTACAGTATAATAATGTGTGCCTGAAAAAAGCGTCGGCCGCTTCGATGGAGAAGACGCTCCAGTGGTCGAGGCATTGGAGACAGTATGCCATAGATGATTCAGGGGTCTGCCCTGTGGATATACGTGTACTCTCACGTTTACAAAATTATAAGGTAGCATACGATTCTACTGTCGTTGCAATTGTGCCATTGGCGAACAGCGTCCTAGACACTCTCGATACAAAGAAGGCTTAGGTCAAGCCACTCGGCGTTGTTACCGTATGTGTGAAGATCTATCACCCCTCGACGTCTTTGCCTTCATGGCAGGCACGACAAAATTATAATACGGTGGGATAGCAATTTCAATAATTTTTCAACAATAGTCAAATCATGTTCTTTTCTTTCTGTGCATTGCTTCGAAACGGGTTGGTTGATTTTTGAGAATAACAGGGAGAGGTTGAATTGTGTCCCGACCACTCTTCTACTCCTATGAGGGTGACTGCGTTCAAGGAAGCAACTGGAAGTTAACTGTGCCGACATACGCTTTTAACCGTGAGCGGAAAACTCAGGAAAAACGCCTTACAGCACAGCCAGCTGTAGAATTCAATTCCATAAGTTCCTAGTCTTTGTCAGTTGCTTGAAAGGTGCCGAGGAGCGAGCGCTTAGCTAAGCGACCACCACCACCCATACAGAGGGAGCCGCAGGACGTGACGTACCTTGCGTATCTTTCCATCCGTACCCTGTGTACTTACCCCGCATTTACCGTGCAGCTATAGAAACGAGTCAACATTTTGCGTGTGCTGTTTCAATTACAATCTGTCCACTGGGATCAGCGAACTACAAGCAAGGAGAGTATTCAAGAGTGTTGGGTCATACTCGTCGTCAATGACGGCTGAAAAAAGAAAAACGATTACGCGGACGAAGGGTTGATAATAAGAAATTTGGAGTATCTCTTATGCTACTGTAAAGGCGAAAAGAGGAAAAGGATCAGACAGCGCACCAGTTCGATATCATCAGGGTCTTCGGTGACTTGAGGGAGGGCGAAGGGAGACTTTAAGGACATCGGTACTTCCACCGCATCATAAGGAAAACGAAGTATACATGCTAGTGTCTCAATACATGTCGATGAGTTCAGTGGCCCTTGGAAAATGAAAGCGAGATGAAAACAAAGAGAGCGTCGTATGCTTGGTTTCGCTTCCTGATAGCCGTGTAGTTGCTAAGAGGTTCCTAGAGCAGCGAAGTTCGTTTCAAGATCAAGATATGCTCTACCTAGGAGGGGTCCCAAAAGTTTTCGGCCTGACCCTGAAGGAGGCGACAGAGGGGAACGAACTTATGTTTGACGACGAACGAACTTTTTAACGCAGTCCTCTTTGGGGTCTACACACTTCGCCCAACGATACTCCTGTGCTTGGATCTCCGTGAAAAAAGAAAAAAAGAAAAGAGCTGATGTTTGGTTCCCCAAAATGTATCACAGTATCAATAACGTCACTCGATAACGGGCATTCGAGCCCTCGAGATCTGCCTCGAGCAGCTCGAGATTGTCTTTGGATGTGGTGTAGCGCGTGCGTTTTCGGCCACACGTTAGCCATCTTGGCACCCCTCTCACTTTCTCCATTTTAACTGGACTGCGAGGATCACCACCTGCCAGTGGCTACCAGCCGTGTTGTGCGCATGCGCTTTTTCTGGTGGCGCGAGTTTTAAAAGGTGCGCGTGTCCTACAGTAATATATCGTGTCTCTGCTCGCACTTCCTCTGCGTCAGGCCAGAGCCCATTGAACGCCCCTCGTGTAAGGCCGGTGTATACTCGTATATTGATGCATTTAATCTTTTTTTTCATGCATCGTTTCTTGGGCACTGTAAACCTATGTTGACCCACCTGACTTTCAGAGCCTCGGTTGCTGCTGACATCCGATGTTGTTGACAAGGAGCCAATTTTCGAAGAAGCCCTTTCTTTGAAGTCGAGTTTTTCCGAGACGATTTTGACTGCACCTCCCCCCGCCTTGTGCTTGACGTTGTCTAGAGATCCAACTTTGGATTGCGCTTTGTTCTTGAATTCCAGTTTCTGAGTCTCCACCTTAAAACAATCGTAGAGGCAAAGGGTCAGTCGCTAGGTACACATATGCTTCTTCAGTGAAAATTTAGTTTCATGGAGCAAAAAGTACCACGCATTCCCGCGTCAAAAGGCAACCATAATCTGTGAGCAACAGAGGTTGCGCTAAAACGTCATCTAGAAGAAACTCGTAGCTCCCTTGTGCGCTCGTTCACGAATATTAGCGAGTCATGTCGGCGGGGATTCAGTTATTGGAAGCAGTGCAGAGATTGGTCTTCCACGTCTTCATCGGGTACAGTGACCAAAGCTTAGGGTGTCTGTGGACTATGTGGTAGCTTGAGACAGTCTTCAAGCGTCGAGGAAGCTTTCCGGTTGGGCTCACACTCAAGAAAAATAGCCGATGATGGACACCTACTGTAAGGGTCATTCGTTAAGCTGGAACTTGCACTGTCGTCCAGGCACCGGTTGTGAGGGGAGTGGACCGGAAGCGTCCCTACGAGATGGGGTTC
>JARGYV010121351.1:0-20509 GCA_029532675.1 Ornithodoros moubata | reverse complement strand
CGATGGGCTTTCGATGCGGTCTTATATTAGCACTAACAATTCTTATTTCACTAAAGTTTCGGAATCGAATTTTCTGTACGAGACCGTCCCTTTAAGCTACATTTGTTGCTGCACATCTGGAATAAGAAGGACAGAGGCCCAGCACAACGCCTACTCTGCCAAACCAAACACATCAGCAACATCGTTTATGTAATGGTCTTTCCTCTCCATAATTTTGTTCCCTGTCACAGAGACTAATGAGGCCACAGTGTTTCTAATCCATCCCACACCATACTACAATCGTGTTCAGCTCGAGAGTCGACAAAAAAGCAGTCCACCAACAATAGCAGAGTAGTCCCTGCCTGGCAAAAGAGCTTTATTTTTTACCTTCTGTAAGGCTGCACAAGTTTTAAATCCCCCCAGTTAACGTTACATTACCAACCCACGTTACGAGTTAAAGGTGGACTACTCTTTTACTGCCTCTTCAGTTCGCACTACAGAGCGAAAAAGTCAACTCACCAGGAGAAAGTATCCCATCAGGAGTCGTGCGTCGTCCACGAGCAAGCAGGAGACCCGACAAGGGCGGGCGCCAATTTTGCATTTAATCGACAAATACAAGTGACGCCTCTTCATCTAATCCTGACCTCAGCCAACCTCCCCAAGTTTCTCCCAACCTCTCCAAAAGAGGGACACATCTGGGACTGCACTCCGTGCACAACAGGATTCCCTGATGTCATACCTGTCCCAGTGACAGCTCCAGCAAGAAGGAAGGCTCATGCTCGCTTCTTCAAGTAGCAACGTGTCGTGCGCTTCCTGAAGCTTCGTCCAGCAGTACCTGGGGTCCAGGGCACCAGCACGCCAGTCCGTTGCTCGAGTCTGAAGCACAAATTTTCACCGATCCAACTTTGTAACCCGAAATGATGCGTTACTGGGATACCTGTACTTCAACAGCAAGGTTGCGTAGAGAGGTGTCCTCTGACTTGCTTGCTACACCAAAGTGAGTAAGCTTTGCCATTATGGTGGCTACAGTTGTTTCAATCTCGTCCTATAAAAAAAAATCTGTGTCACGAAATACTTGATTGGGCTAAGGTGTCTTTCTGCTTTTACCGAATAATCACCGGTCTTCATCTGAGACTCAGCAGGTGAGTCGATCGTCATGTCCTGCTGCAAATTTGGTGACCCCTCTCCAAATGACCTTGCGTTAGTATGGATGGGCTCCTTGCGGACGTCTTCCCTCGACATTTCGGCGGCTTCTTTCTTACTTTCCACTTGCGTTGCAGCTTTCTTCTTCTGAACAAAACAGGCAGCACGAGTGAATGAGACTAGAATCAACATATCAAGATCTTCACTGCATCCTTTGCACCTGACAAATTCGATACAACCACATAGACCAGGTCATCAGCAGAGCTGAGATTTTGAGGCAAATACCTGCCTTTTTCTTGAGAAGCACGAATTATGTGATCTATGAATGTTCACATTATTTTGCCTACAGATATCTATTTCAATATTATTGCAATTTGGGCTCATTTGGACAAAAATCTCTGCTCCAAAAATTCCAACACATTCCGTGCCAAATTACCAGACATGCTTCACAAGAAAGAAGGATTTGCAATGATGTAATCTGATATACCTGCCCACAAAGTGCTGCTTCCCACTAGCAGTACACAAAAAGCAGAACTTGGCTGATGCACCTTTTGGGCCTTTGCGCTCTCTGTGTTGCATTTCAGGCATTTTTAAACCTGCACCCACTCTTGAGATATAACTGGCGCAATTGGCTAGGCTCACCACCTGAGCTTGTAAAAAAAGAGGAGCATCTGCACTTCTACCCCGATCCTCAGCAAACATGCACACGGGACACAAAGTCAGTTTCCCATTTGCACACGCCCCACGAAATGTCAAAACACTTTCTTCTATGCCATAAGCAGCTAAAGTGTAGCCAAAAAGACACCAGTGGCATTCGGGATTTCCATATCAATTGCATCCAGAGAACCACAGGCTAATGCTCACTCAGTGAAAGCCGGGTACATAGATGCACACACTTCAATTCAGCCTACGTATTAGTGAATACTAGCTGCGTGCGTACACTCAGAAACCAGACTCACAGACTCCATGAGGGCATCATCCAAGGCCTGGAGAACATCAAAGTCATCGTCACTGTCTTCTTTTTGGGGGTTTGGTTCTCGCACTTTCTCTGCTTCCCGGGTGCCACAGTCATCTGCGCTCACCGCTTCACTCAGATACAGCACCTTGTCAGACTTTACAAATTTAACACTCTTCATCTTCTTTTTCCTTGCCAAGATTTTAGATCTGAAGGAAGAATCTCCAAACTCGGTAAAACCAAAAGCGTGACCATCGTCGTTCCGAGTTGTCGACGTTGCGCTGGGTGGGAGGTATTTTTCTCTTTGTAGCAAACTGTGTGCCTGGCACACAGTGTCCGTGTCCGTGCCACAGCTGGACGGCTCATTCGTGTCTGCCAACAGCTCCTCTCCTTCGCTATCAGATTCTCCATACGACACCAGCAGCGATGCCTGCAGTCAAACACATATAAGGAGTGCACCTCACAACCTGGACATCTTGTAGCGCTTCTGACACAAATGTCTTCAGTTCATTGTTGAGCACCCCTATGAAAGGGAGTGAACATGTGGAAAACACAGATCAAGCGACCTGGTCTTAAGTTTTTTATACATGTCCTTTCCTGCCTGCCACCAAATGATTACCCTCACTGGGAGATCAACCTGCCCTGCCCTAGAAATTATAGGCAACTGTGCCCATACAAGATTACAACTATACGTACTTAACAATCTAGCTACGAAAAAAAAGAAAACATCTCTTCACTCAAAATTCATAACATTTGTTTCGTGATTCGAGTTTCAGAGATTTTATGCGAGCCTAGTACAAAAGATGGCAGAACTATAAAGCCGGCTTTCCGTGCATCTGAAACCCAAAGCACGAGGATAAGGCAAAGATCATGATCATCTCACCAACTCCAGGATATGGCAGGCAGGCTGCATTCACACAGGCCAATTTCTGAGACCAGCTTCTGATCACCAACTTTAAGGTAGTGCCGTCTTCCTGTTCTCGTGTGCCACAATACAATTACCTCCACTCAGTAGAGGCCTTGAGATCATGAGGTCACGAGTAAGAAAGGAATGGGTTTGGAGGGCAACGTAACGTGGCAAAGTGCACTACCAACTCCCACCAGCTTGTTGAAGTATTTCCAGTAATTCCGAAATTGGCCAAGCTTAGTCTAAAAAGTTGGCCCGAGTGAATGCATCCATAGGGGAATGAGATGTCCCATTAGTAACTCAGCTTAGTTACCCGCGTAGTAGAGTCCGGTTCCGACCCTTCTGCGGGTTCCTTGGCAAGGGAACCAAACTTCATCAGCGTTCCCACCATCACTGGATAACTAACTGCCACCACTGATGTGCTTGTTGTAGAGAGTTCCACACAGTCACTTTCATCTTCATTCACCGGTGAGTTAGGGTAGTCTATTAGCGGCCCTGTTGTAGCTCCCCCTGCTTTTGAAATAGATATACAACCACTTACAATGTACTTTGTTTTGGAAAACATATTTCTAATTATATATTAAAAAAATTTCAATGTATAAAGGTTTTCATACAGTCGCACCCAGTTATAAATTAATGCAATATCATGAAATTCACGATAAAGCGGAAGAATGTGCCTTCCCTAACAGGTCCCCATAGAAAACGATATATTTCACCCCCAATGAAACTATTTTGGATAAGCACCTCATTACAATGAAAAAAAAAGAAAAAGTTACTTTTGAAATAAAATGGAATTACTTGAATATTCTTTCCCTCCATTTATCATCAGTAAACGAACAGGACAGAAACAGCAGGAGTGATGATGTTTTTGAGGGACAGAGGGATTAAATTAAGGAAATTTTGAAGGAAAAAAATTAAATTAAGGAAAAAAAATTGCAATCCACGGAATTCGTTGCCTCGTGTCAGTGCCCACAAGTCCTCCATTGGCATTTTCACATTCAATTCAATTAACTGATTTAGCAGCAAACAAAAAATACACTGATACTCTTTCAATTATGAATAACACTCCAGCTGCAGCTCTGTCCTGTGCAATGCACAGTTTTTTTAAAATGTGGGATTTGTTTTATTTTACACACACTGTATTAAATATATATATATATATATATATAAGCAAATAGAAAAATGAAGTGCGCACAGCAATAGTGTGGGAGTAATAGAAAAAATGTTTATTAGGGGAGGCTTGTGGAAATTTAAAAGTCGACCTTTGGACGGCGGCGCCGTCTTTGTCGGGACTGACCGTGACTGACCTTCGCAGTCCTGACAAAGCCGGTGCCGCCGTCCAAACGTCCACTTTTAAATTTCCACAAGCCTCCCCTAATAAACATTTTTTCTATTACTCCCACACTACTGCTGTCCGTGCTTCATTTTTCTATTTGCTTATATATTTACACGTCCGTCTGACCTCCTCCTTCACAGTTCTTGCATATATATATATATATATATATACGATATAGCATACAGCGTATATTTAGCATAAGGCGTACTGCCATAGGCATTTGTCATCATTTTGCTGTACTCTTAGGTCCAACCCAGTTTCCGATATAACAAAAGTAATCGTGGTTCCTTTCGTTATATTGAGGTTTAACTGTATAAGAAAGGCTCTTTGGCTTTGTGTGCCAGAACGGAACGGTGTGCACGCAGAAACAGTGTTCTCACCTTGGCTCAGCACTTGGGCACTCAAGGTACTCGCAGAAGGGCCATCAGTGCTGTTTGTCTCAGACAAACGTTCACCACTCACTGCATGCTTCGAGGTTTCACACAAAGGTTCTGTGGAAAAACTAGGTGTGCCCAAGCCTTCTGCAGAACTGCCTTCTGTAATGCATCGTCTCGAACCGTCAAACAATGAAATGTCCAAGTCTGCCGCACTGCCACTTTCACAGACTTGTGACACAAAGTCTGAGGGAAGATGCGGACCATATGCCACTTCCTCTCCACTTTTGTCGGCACATCTTTCAGCCGTGGGTAACGGCTGGGGACTTTGAACAGATGGACTGTCAAGAGGAAGACATGGTCCATATTCGCATGGGTTACCGTGTGGGGTTGACCGTGAGCGAAGTAGCTTCTTTGACCGAGATGTGCATTGTTCAGGGGCCACGTCCATTTCTTCTGAGCTCTCGTCGGAAGAGGATCCATACGAGGTAATTGGTATGATTGCTCTGAAAGATACAAGTTCCACTGCTTCAGAGCACTTTTGTTTCTCTCGGAATGGCCAGGTAAATCAACTGTTACCAAAGAAAAACGACCAAGTCCGAAGGAACACATACCCTTCGTACAAGTCGTTCTTCTGCCGTTCACTCTCTACTGTTGATGGTGCACTGTTTGTGGCAACCTCTGCTATAACAACCTCAAGCTTTGCATTTGCCGCAGCAGCAGTATTCAGCTTGTTCCAGTAAGCCAAGTATTCTGCAGGGCACTGCCAAGTCACTGCATTGGTTTCAACATTCCAGTAGTAGGCGTAACCCGTCGATTCATCTCGGCACTGTTGCCAAGGGCAGGTCATCTGGTCATCATCTGAATGACCTGCAGCCAAGTAACTACTTTAAAGCAAGTACATATATCTTAAGCTTATCCAGATGGCACAGTATAGCAATTACAGGGCGTTTACGTTTTACTTGATCGGAGCGGCTCAAAGCAGACGTGGCATCACCTAGCTAGCTCTAGTGCATACGAGAAATAGATCCCATCCACTTGTATTCAGTTCCACAGAGTATTCACTCAGGGTCGCCTCCGAGCAAGCTCGCTTTGCTCAAAGCCAGGAGCGCGGGCTCACCGATCCATTCCACAATTCCCTCGTCATGCAGACAACACCATCGTTGTCTGCTATATTTAACTGGTGACACAATATGCAGGTTTGAGCCTAAAAAATAATATAGCATGTTTACCTGTGTCATTGTTGTTTGTTGCTCAGTAACATGAGCAATATCGGCAACACTGCTGTTAGCTACAAAGGTACTGCTGCTACAAACTACTGCTGTTAGCATCTCCAGCAACTGCTTTTTCATGTTCTGTGAGGATCATCCATGTTGGACTGACACCCGTTTGCATCTTTCTACTTGACAGTAGAATTTCGAGAATTTTGAGTGACTGATGTGAAAAATGGCTTCAAAAAATCACAGCCTCGCACCATTCCCATATTTGACGACAGCCTGGGACCTCTGCCTTCTGAATTCATGTCCTAGGCGAACCAACACAATATATTCCCCACTACATATGCCTTCCCAACTGGCTATTGTGTTTGCTTTTACCTGTATCATTTAAAGCTCTAACATCAAGAAAATTAGTACAAAGAAGGATACCAGTCATGTTAAAGCACTATATATAGTCATTCTAATACAGTTTCATTGATACAACCTGTCAGCACCATTCCTGAAACGCTTTTGCTTAAAAATGGTCTCCCTAAAAGTTATGTTAAGGGTTTCTTTCAAAATGTGCCTACCATTGACTGTTACATTGCCGATTTGGGGCGATGCCAGGTGGTTCTGTGTGGACTCGCCATCGGGTGCGTATCAAATTTTCAGTGGTACTCTTTCTCCTCTGGCCAACCCAGAACCAGTTCGATGACGTACTTCCTCCAGCTCCAACTTAGCTCCAAGCGAATAAGCATTAACCCCCATAGTCAAGGATGCGATAATAGAAACTTGCACAAGCGACAGATTTCAGGACTTAAACTGAAGCAAGGCCCAAAATTAACTCTCCACAGTCTGGGAGCAGTTAATAGTGATTATTTGCCGAAGGAGGCAGCTACCCGATCATAGCAACACAAAAGCAATCATGAGGTTGGCCCTCCTGAACAGTACCAATTTAAAATGCGGAACTTTATTGATACCAGTTGTGCAGCGAGCAAGAGCTGACCAGCCCAAGGGCTGGTCCATATTATTGTCTTTACGGTTGCGCTTGCATCTTGCAGGCGCAAGCGTCAGTCGGTTGCAATGGGAGCAGAGATACTCTTTCCACAACCACAACTGCAGGAGTTGAGCCAACTCCAATTTTTGGACACAACTTAATGCGATGCAAGCCATCTGTCCAATGGGATCACAGATAGACAAAGGAGGAGGAGGAGGCAGAAGAAGTATTCCAAGACACAAATAACATGGCGGGTGTTGATGTAGCCAAGAGCCTCATCTCACAAATTGAAAAGTATCTGTGGTTGTACGACAGCAGGAGCAGTGATTATAAATATGCCACAAAAAAGCAGAATGCCTGGTGTTTGATCAGCCAAGCCATTGGGATGCCTAGTAAGCCAAGCAGGATGAAGAAGGTTGGGAGAGGCTCATTCGCCTACAGGAGGAATGCAACAAAGTAACGCATTAATGGGAGCGAGCCAAGCCGTATGGTAGCGTCCTAACGTGGAAGAAGGAGCAGACAGGGGGATTACTCCTGGCCAGACTTCAAGGGAAACTGTGCCGACCTATATCTAAAAAGTTGAGGGAAAACCGCAGAGAGCAAAGCCGGGGTTCGGCCCGACCACTTCCCAGCCTACGCATAGAACGAGTGACGCCGTAGCCCACCCGGTCATGCTGCTGCTGCTGAAGAAGCCTCAAGTCCAAAAGGCCAGTCTGGACGTATGCAGATGTGATATAGTTGGTAGTGCGACAATACAAACTCCTGAGATACAACTACAGCTAGTGCTGTGTCTGTCATGACCAGCTTTGTTTGTTTGTTTGTGTGTGTGCAGTGTTCATTGAAGTGAAATGTACATGATATTCATACGTGCCTCCATTCGTTTCTTTGCCACTATCATCACCAGTATCAGTGGGAGTTGTAGCAGTCAAAGCCTCTGTGGCAACAGTCTCCTTTGTCTCTGCTGCATCTTCTTCAGGTGCAGATATGGCATCGATTTCCTTCAACAAAAGTTACTACAGTGCACAACTACAATGGAGGCACCACAGGAATTACCCACTTTTAGAAAGTCCGCCACTTGTTCATCTATAACATCTTTCCCCTTATTGGTGTCTTGACTAAATCGAGGAGCCCCTGAAACATAAGAACGCGAATGTTTATCTCCCGTTACCAAAATAGGGCCTACAACAAACCTTCATCGTCGGATTCCTCGCTGCTGTCGCTGTAACCAATATGTGTCAAACCCTGCAGCTGCTCCTTCGTGTGCTCTACGAGTGAAATCAAATTACCATAAACACTATTTAAATTTTTCAGATCTCTTCGCGACCAATCGATGCAATTAACGTGACGACGTCAGGCATGGGCTCTTTGTTGTCTACTCACTCGTTTCCTCGTGAAGTTGCAAGATTTGCCTCCGACTTCCTCGTTCTTTACGTTTTACCATTTTTTCACAGACTTGAAGCGTTAAGGTAACATACAAACGAAGAGCAGCGTACACTGCACTCCGCCCGCACTTTGGTCTTCAATTTTTGACCGTAGTATGAAACGGCCGATACACTCCACGTTACAGAATTTGTATGTAAAATGATTATGCGAATTGCACAGTGCTTACGTTGTACTCTCGAAGCGTTAATACTTAATATTTGCGCAAAGCTCCTGGACGACGGCAAGGCGACACGGTGCGAACCATGGTGGGAATTGTAGGATCCATGGATCCGTCCGCGCTACTGTGTTTCACACCACCAATTTTTATCACGTTAAACGTCAGGAAAAAAAAAACTCACATTAGCAGCATATTATGAAACGTCAATTTTCTATTGATCTGATTGATAAGGTTATCATAATCTTTCCGTTAAGATGGCGCCACAGTACAGTCCTCTGTTCGTCGTCATGGCAACTACGGACGCACGTTTAAAACCCACCGTGGGGAATTTACGTTCTGAGAAAAAAAATCACAAGTGGAACGGAATGAATGGCGCATTGCCACTTCTCCTCAGGCGCGCGTACCCAAGCATAAACCGCTGCGGATCGTCAGCTTGACAACACTTACTGTAAAAATTACGACGTACTGTTAGAATGAGAATATAAGAGAGTGATCAACACAGTTCGGCTTTAGGAGGGTTGTGCACTGCTTATAGAGGTGGTGGGGGTTCTTCACCAGCCGGCAAACCTAGCGGAAGGAAGATTATCCGGCGAGCGATGTTCACAAATCGGTATCTGGTGACAGATAGTGCTCCTTGTAGAGGACGGCACTCAGAAAGAACGGTTATGCAGGGATGCGATGTAAGTTCTGTGAGCAGCATGCCTGTTTGATTGAGGTGAGTCCGAAGTGATACTTGCGTTGCCGTCGTCCTAAGTGGCGCCTATGCACATTTGTTCTGCGTGGAAACGTGGAGTACCAAGAAAGCAAACAAGATCGTTTGTACGCATGCATGGGAATAGACTGCACATCACTGGACAGATGAAGTGCAGGCGAGCTTCCATGCCGAACGAACATCCATGGGAAACCCAGAAGTGAGGGAAGGGAAAAACGAAATCTCAATTGGAGATTTTGGCGTGTCGTTTTTTCGTTCCCTCATGCCATGGTTTATCATGGACCTATAATGGATGTAGATGGCGATTCCCTTCCCCTAACACAAATGTGCTCCAGTTATATACAACATGCTGCACTGTATCCCCTTCACACACATAAATATGGACAAATGAGAACAACACTTACACCAAACTTATTGTATTTTGAGAAGTAATGACACAGCATCCCTCAAAGAATAGCATGACTGGACCCTACAAGACAAGCACATATCAGTCCATTATCACCGATATCGTAATGTGTCGTTTGTGAGGCCGGGCATATAACAATGGAATCCGTATCGTCAAACGAGTTACAAGCAAATAAAACACTATATAGTACGTGCTTCCCTTCTGTTGTATACTCAAGTACTTGAGCAAGGTTGTGTGAGCTGGTAACTGTCACTGACTTCCGGTAAGCTTTTGGGTGCTTGTACATAGAGTTTTCCAGCAGCTTGAGAGCAGCACAAGGTTTAGCTTGTACCGGACCCTGTCGAAAAATTACAATTTCTGCATATTGTTACATGATAACGCGGTTTGTTACACACAGCTTGGCATCACAGTAAAATGTTATCTCGCATTCAAATATGCTCAATGGAGTACACTCAAACGTACTCTCGGGAGGGGGGACTTGTGGGCCGCACCCATGCACCCAGTTGCTTCTGGAAAAGATAACACTGTGCAAACCACTGATAAGACATCAAAGACTGAGTCGTTTGCGTGCCAGTGGACTTTGTATGAAACTTGAGAAAGTGTCCATGCCGCCCGCCTGTGTAGCAACATTCTGAAAATGAATGGAAGAATTGAATAGTTTTGGTACTTTGTCATCTGTACCATCTCACATCTCTACTACCTTACCAAAATTTTGCCTTTGCATCTGTGAATTTATTGCAATTATCAGTTGCTTTTACAAACTGATTTGAAGAACAGTGACAACATGGCCAGATTTGCTTATTTCTTAATTTTTATAAACATTGAGCCAGCTCTTTTAATAACAAAGGCAGCATAGTCTCAGGGATTGAAGTTGGTCACATAAATATTTTGTGCCAAGTGTTTTACATTCATTGATTCAGATGAACCAGATGTGAAGGATGGAGAAACGATCCGCCTCTTCAGACCGTATTCCACCTCGAGACTCACTTGATGGTGAGCAGGCAGATTCCATGGGTGTCTCACGTCTGTCACTCTCTCATGACAACATCAATCTATGGACTGAAATCACAACACCAAGATGGACCATCGAACATACATCGAGTGGCACGTATCACACAGCGGACGAAGACAATTCCAAGAATTCGACGCCCATCAAAGGGATGGACTTAGAAGAAGCACGCTTTAGTGAAGACGGTGTAGACTACATGCCTCCACATAACACACAAGTCCAGGTGCCAAAGAAGCGCAACACAGTGATAATGTCGAGAACCTTTTCCGTGGTATCCTTGATATCAAATCGCAGAACCGAGAAGATTCGATGGACGCGGCTTCAAAAGACGACCCTCTTCTGCCTGTGCCTGGTGAACTTTACGAGTTACCTCAGTTATTCAGTCATTGCGCCATTTTATCCTCAAGAGGTTAGTGTCACCCATTTGTGACTGAATGTTTATGATTTTGTCTGCTTAGTTGTGAGCATTAGCACAATGGTTCCTTGCATGGGAATGTATCTTGGGGATGCAGCAAAGAATGTTTTAAGTGGCCCATACAGGCTTCTCTGTTCTTGGCCTTTGGTGAAAAGTAACTTTACTATGTATCCTTGTTCTTGTCCTAGGCATCCTTAAAAGGCATGCGTGAAGCAGTCTCTGGGTTTGTTTTCAGTGTCTATGCCGTCACTATGATGGTCTTCTCGCCAATCTTTGGTAAGCTGGTAAGTAATCTGATTTTGTGTTAATGTCAAATATGTGGCCTGACTTTTTATATTGCGTAAAATCTGGATACAAGTCGGCACTTCTTGGCCTTCATTATTAGAAAAGCACAGGATTTTTTTTTTTCTTTCTTGTTCAGCCATCAAGCATCTGTAAGAAGGGGGACAAGCTTTTCTGTTGTCACAACTGCAAAACAATCTCTTGTGGCAGATTGGGTGGAGATAATTAGCTAACTTTGCCTATTTATTTCAACCATTTCTGTTGCACTACAGAAATGATTTTGGGTAGATTGGCATAAACCAGGGCCATGCACTTTTCATTTGTGTTAAAAAGAAAACTTCGGAGCTCATTTCAAGAAACTCGGTGGCTGCCCTGACAACCCCCAGACCATGACTTTAAACTGTCTATCTAACGTTTTTTCAGGTTCAGTTCCAGTTTCACTCCTGAATGCACATATACAACTATCATATAAATGAACGCATTTTAAATTCAGGTACCTCGGGTGGGAACCAAGACCATATTCTTTGGTGGCATATTTTTTGCCGGAGCAGCTAACACTATGTTTGGGTAGGTTCCTAAATCTATTTGTAACAGTTGTCAGTGTAAGTGTAGTGTAAAGAGGCATCTTTCTCTTTTGTTGCTTGCAGGCTTCTTAACATGGTGGACGACACATTGTTGTTTACGACATTGTCTTTCGTCGTTCGGATTTTCGAGGCTGTTGGAGCAGCTGCGTTTGGAACAGCTTCTTACATCGTTGTTCTCAACTTGTATCCCGATCACATCAGTACAGTTTTCGTAAGAGTTCTAATTCAATGACACAACCAAATGAAGCCATTTCAAGTGGAAATGCCTAGGCAGATTTCAGACGACACAAAAAGCCTATGTTCGCTTCAATAGACATTTTCTGTACGTGCTTTTGTAATGACTTTGAAAAACTGCTCTATTTCAGTTGACTCTGTCCTGTGTGTCAACATTAATTCCCTACATTATAGAGCTCATGCAGATAACTCAAAAATACTAACAAAACAGCATTAAGTGGCATTCCTTGCTTTTTTGAACTTGAGTTCCTGGGTATTACATGATGTTGCCTTTGATACTGATACTGTTGTCACATGCTTTGTTGCCCGTAGGGTATTATTGAAACGTGCGTGGGTGTAGGAATGAGCTTAGGGCCTGCTATTGGTGGAGTGCTTTACAGTGTAAGTGTAGTATTCCCCCCTCCCCTTTTTTGAGGGGAGGGGGAGGGATTTTTAACATTTTCTTACAAGGCTCTGTCGTAGGCTGGTGGATTTGGGCTTCCCTTCTACGTTCTTGGTAGCTGCGTTATGGCAACTCTACCTATCTGTTGGATATTAATGAGGAATATCACAGGTATAACAAATCTACTAAACATACTTTTTACAACAATAAAAACAAGTTTTTTTTAGTTCAGTCTACCACAACCAGGCAGGAATCGTACCTGACGCTGCTCAAAGTGCCTCAAGTCATTGTTGTGTGCATAATCCTTGTTGTGGGATCACTGTCGCAGGGATTTGTTGAGCCCACACTCGAGCCACACATGCGTCAGGTATTGCTGTCCATTGCTTTATGCTCCTGTATCCTTTTCTGTTTTCTTTCACAGAGGTTATACATAATTGTGCTCTCTACCACCTAGGAATTTAATGCAGGAGCCGACATCGTGGGAGTCTTCTTCCTGATTTTGGCAGCAACATTTTCTATCAGTTCACCAATTGTTGGCTGGATTTGCATGAAAACTGTGGGTTTTTCAGGCATTTCATTAGAGCCGAGGTGCAAAGCAATCTTTTTTATATATATATCCAGGAGCAGCGAATACCAATGATGATTGTCGGCCTTGTTTTGCTGTCAGGAACTCAACTGTTCATGGGTCCTGCGCCTTTCTTGGCTATTCCAAGGTAAAGACTCCTTTCCTTTTTTTTTTTTTTCGTAACTGCTCACAATGATGCATGCGAGAGCATCAATATACTTGAGAAATAATGGTTGAGACTCGACCATGGCAGTGTTCTTTCGAGATGACAATGATGATTTACTTGCACCTTCTTCCACAATAAATCACCATCAGCCCAACCATTCACGGGAAACTCTGTTCACGAATGCCGGTGAAAAGACAGTGAAGCTAAACCAAGCGTAACGCTTGGTGTCCCAGGGGATTGAGCTCAGGGGCTGACAGACGATATGAAAAGAGTACAAATCATGGCTATGATAAAGCACGAAATAATTCAGGAAGCATTATTAAACTGTAGTCCTATACCTGCTGCCGTATTGGCCTTTCATCATCGACAATCACTTTCTTCAGTGACGTGCTGAGGTGAAGTGAGCACAAGCCCTCTTATTTAAATCCTTTTCTGCTGCAAGCTACTGTGCATTACTTTTTCATCAAAGTTATTCTGTGAATGCTATTCTGCTCAAGCCACAATTTTCCTTGTGTAGCAGTATGTGGATGACCCTCGTCACAGTGGCCCTCTTAGGCATCTCCTTCGCCATTGCATACGTACCAACCATGGAGAGCATTATTCATGCTGCCGTGTGAGTGCTTTAACTAAGTACATCTACCGTATTTTGGACTGCATAATGCGTGCAGTGCAAGCATTCTGTTCATGTCCTTTTGTCACTGTTGAGTAAAATTTGTTTTCCATTACTACGTGACATAAATTCTTTCGTGTCTTACAGTGAGGTGTGCATTGTGTGTGTCATGCCCCATACCTTGTCCAAATCCCACTCATTTTGGAGGGTGTGCCTTACACACTGAGAAGGATGGTACCTTCATACATAAGAAAGTGACTGTGTGACATCTTTGCAGTGCTGGTGGAATGCAAGATGACGTGGCTACTTATGGCCTTGTCTCTGGCTTGTGGTCTTCCATGTATTCTCTAGGGTGAGTAAAGCATACCCTATCTTTCTTTGTCCTCAACTTCTAAGCACCTGGCTCAAAATTAACATCCTAGCAGGTCTTTATGTACAATAGATTAAGGCATGTTTCTACAACTTTCAAATGATGGCAGTGAATTTTTTCCAGATGACCTCACTTCTATTGGACATTGGTGTGATACCTGGCAGATGAAAATTAACGTGGGCAAAACTGAAGTGATATCATGCTCACTTGGAAACCCAATTAACTTCACCTACTCTCAGCTGCATGTCTCTAACAAATGTTACTCAGTACCGATACCTAGGTGTCGCCGTCACAAAATACCTAACACGGAATAATCACATAAACGACATCATGTCAAAAGCCTTATCAAGTGCAAGTTACAGAAGGTTTATGTCATACAAAACCTCTGTGCAGTCAAAGCTAGAGTCTTGTCATCATTAAATCTGAATAGTGACGATCATCCTCTCCCTCCCAAACTTAGAAGCATTGGCATGTTTTTCTCCATACCTTATACTTTTCTCTGCCGAGACAAAAAAAGACATTCTCGTGCCGTGAAACATGTATTTGCCGGCACTAACCTCCTCGAGTTCTCTTCCCTTTGTTACGTATATAAAACTGGAATGCGCTTACCCAGGAAATTGTGCTCGCTCCTAAGAGGTTCCCAATCCTCCGCTCTAACTTGTTTCCTTCACCCATGACAGTTTCTATCAACGTTCTTATAATGTTGACATAAATATCACACAAGTGTTATTGTCTTCTTTCTTGGTCTGATTTTAATTAGTACAAATGTAACATGTATCAGGTCTCCCCTCTTGTAATAAGTCGACAGCCCTGAGGTAAAAAAATGAAATGATAGTTTCTGTCACATCTCCAAACAGTTTATGTACACCTGAAAACTTTCTTTTCAATGAGCTATTCAATCTCTCTACCCTCCATGATTCTATAAACATAAGTGAAATAGTGCAGAGGTCATAAGCTGTCCCATGGCGTTTCAATAGGAAAAAGAAAAAAACAACTGACCTAATTGTTGTTTGGTTTCAGAGAAGTCCTAGGGCCATCCATTGGTGGAGTCTTCTTGGACATCGTTGGCTTTCCTTGGGCAAGCACCATCATTGCTTGTGTTTCCTTGTGCACAGTATGTGTTGACTTTATATATTAAAAAAATGAAAAAGAAAAGGAAAAAGAAAAACACTAACTGATGAACTGCAAAGATTTCACTTCTAGAAGACAGTCCTATTTGTTTTTGCTGAGCCTTTTCTCAGACTGACCTCGAACGTCGTTCTGAAGGATCAATTAGGAAATGTGTGTTTTATGGTTTACAGTGATATGAGTGGCTGTAGAGCTGCTAAGGCAACAGATGACTTATCAACCGTCATTCCATAGAAGGCTAGCAATGAAAATCACTCAAATGAATCGAAAGCAGACTACTGTAAACATATTTATATTCACAAGGTATTAATCCTCGCGAATTGCCAAAGAGCTTGTTTTTAAAATTATTCACGTGTTCTACAGGGTGTTTTGCCAAAACGCCTCAACTTCGGAGGTCCCAAAAACAGAAAGTACTCGTCCCTCACTTGCATAATTTCGCACAGGAGAGCTATTTGTCATGTTTGACAACCAATAGATAAATAACTGCCCTGTATGAAATTATGCGGGTGAGAGACGAGGCTTTAAGACTTCCAAAGCTGAGGCGTTTTCAGTGAAACACCCTGTATATTTCGCGATCTCTCACCAGTTTCCCACCATCAGCCAGACAATTATTTATTATGCCAGACATTATCAATTATTTGCGAGTGCACATTTTTGTAATCTTTTTCCATTTTCGAAAAACAAGAAATAAATCACTGTGAGTATAAATACGTCTACAGTATTCTGAGGGAGGTTGTCTGGTACCTCTTGAAGTATGGCAATTAACAAATAGTGAAAGTAAGTACAAAATGACATGACCTACATGTGTTTCCTTGTAGGCTATGATGGGAGTCGTCTACTGGTTCTGTGCAAAGAAGACTGATACGGAGTCCTTCTGGTACACCAATGCAGTTTCCGACAGCGGCATCGGCGACGATGCCAGCATCGAATCTGAACCTGCGGGAGAGACGACCGCACTTCTCGACAGCTCACAACAGCATGTCAAGTACAATTCACTGTGAAGCGTATTGGAGGGTTTGTTTTAATGGACTGTTTCAGAGTGCCCTACTGGTAGCAGATATTTCCAGCTCACCCTTTTAAACACCCTGTACTCAAAGTTGAATTTTTAGCTAAAAGATCTCGTATTTTTGTAAAAAGTGGTTTCTTTTACAGCAGTAACGGTTGCTCAGTATAAATTGTATACCAAGCGGGCAAGACCAAAACTGAAATGCAGCCGAGTACTTTTGCGTTTTGTAGTGTTTCACCGGGATAACACTAAGTACACAGAAGTTACATATATACATGTGCTCCTGTGTGTCACAACAGGTAGCACTTGTGACAGCAAGAAAAAGTATACAATAAAATACGTAATGGATAGAATATTTTTGCTACACTCAAAGGAGCAGCAAAGCTGTTAGTCATAGTATAACACATTCTTTTGCACTTTTTTTACTTACTTTTCAGCTCCTTCATTTGTCTCAAATATACAGTCGTTCTATTTAGATCAGGTTTTTAACAAAACTTATGAACTGGCAGTTACTTATGACACAGCACTGCAGAACAAAGGGCCAATTGAATGTCATACAACATTACGTATATTATGTAATTACACATTTGCTTTATTTATTGTAACCATGCTTTTACAATGATGTCCCAAGTTGTGTTATTAAAAATTCAGACCCCTAAAAAACTGCCTCAAGAACCCTTTACTGGATGATGCTGGCGTCAAACCTAATTCTCACTGCAGCTGTCATCACCAGGCAACAACATACATGTTCCAAGACAAAAGCATATTTTCTGTTGTAAAAAGTCACATCGAAAAAGGAAAAGTTCTCCCTTCCTAAACACAAATGTCTGTGGAACGTCTGAAAAGCCATCTCTAGTTGGACATTTAAAATGCTGGCTTTGAGATACCAATCTCGTATGTTTCTTATGTACGATTAAGTTATCAACGTAGATAATGTCACATTAGAGCAAACACAGTTTAACTGGAATGCAGAGAATATTGATAAAACTCATTCCAGATTCAAAACCACTAACATTATGAGTCAAAATGCAGCAAGGACAAATAAATGCTCGTAATCTACCTCACAATTTGTAAACATTGTATGTGCTTACCTGTCTGCTTATTCTCAAACATCCTGGACGACTTAAACGTGTTAACATGCCTGCATTGTCAGTACAAAAAATATATTCAAATCTGTATATAGTATATGTATATACATGGACAGTAAATCTAATACAAATGTCTGTGTCAATGCTCTTGCCATTGCGCTGCATTACACACAATGAGTGGAATGATGCAGCTGGGTCCCCTTTCTGAGGACCAGTGTCCTGGGCAATATCGCATTCAATACAAAACCATTTCCATGTAGGTCCTCTACGTACACATTTCATGATTCAGGCTACAGTCTTTCCTTTCTTGGCACCCTGCTGCCAAAAGTGAGTATTAGGGGCTAAGCGGAACGGGCAGTTACCACGCATTTCTTTTTAAGTAGATGCATTTTACAGGAAGTCAAAATAGCAAAAGACAGAAAAAAAAAGTAATACTCTGTGGACGGCCTTCCAAGAAAACGTTGAAGAGTGTATAAAATCCTGTTTCGTGTGTACCATGGTATTGACGATACAGATGCACGTTACAACTTTAAAGTTAAAATCAGTTCCCCAAATTTGCTCCAATTTCACAATTTGTTCAATGCCATAATTTGCCTGAATATCTTACATGGAAATGTTGGACCTAAGAAAACAATGCTGTGGAATGTAGAGAAAGCACATTGCACAAAAAGCACGCAAACGTGTAAACATAGTCTGCAATTCTGTCGCCACTATTTCCAAAGATGTATACATATGTCTGATATAAGAGTGCTGTTTTGTGCTGCATGTAATATGATGTTAAACATATATATACATACTATAGCATTTATATTTTTTTTCTCCTCTTGGAAACCCATCGTTATGAACTATGAACATGCATCAGCAAACTGTATACAAGAGTATAAAGTCAAGCAGCAACAAGGTAGACGTTTTCAAACTTCCAGAAGTAAAAAAAATCCTATCTAGGACCACTGTCATACTTGCTGTAAGTGGAGCTTCTCAATATCTGAAATTTCACACACACAGCATACCTGTAAAAGCGCTAAAAAGGGGAACAAACACGGAGACGACGCACCACAAAGCGCTTTGTGGTGCGTCGTCTCTGTGTTTGTTCCCCTTTTTAGCGCTTTTACAGGTATATATGTCTCAGTACCAACAGGCCCAGCGATGTGTTTTAAGTGACACACACAGCAACAAAGAATTCCACTGACAAGTACACAGCTGAGGGCAAAAAAGCCAACACAGAGGACACAACATGAGGACACAATTTGTTTGTAAGATACCAAAATCGAGAAGCGAACCTGCACAAATCCGTCATGTGTGTCACTGTTCTTGTCCTCAAAGATCTTCATCACCAATGCCTTCAAAAGCATCATTTTCAACTGTAGCTTTGGGTGAGGATAAACCCCTTTTGGCATCCTTCAGACTCATGGAAGAAGTCTTGTCCTGAAAGAAATGTTTATGAATCATAATGGCTTGCAGCCAAGTCAAGAAAGTCCTTACTGTTAATTTTTTGGAAACATCCCGCATCCTCTGCTGCCCTTCTTCACTCTGCACAATTAATACAAATGCATAACTAAACTGATTTTTTCATGTCCTTTGCATAATTTTGTGTCAGTACCGTACCAGTGTACAAGTTAAAGGTCCCGGGACATTTAAATCTCTTTTTAGGATTTTTTGCTTGAATATTGAAGGGGATAAAATATAAAACATTCCTACAAAGTTTCGCGATGATTGGCTTTTTAAATTAAGCGCTCCACAAAGCACTGGGCGGCTGCCTCTTGCCCTCCAGGGGAGGAAGGCTGTGACGTCAACGATACTTTGACATGCTTGTCCCCTTGACGGCATAATGTAATACTGCCATACCGGTTCATTTGTTTTTTGTCAAATAATTTTGATGAACTGCGGTGTATGACTAATAATTGAAGCCACTGACTCTTTTAATGACATTGCCAAACTTTTCTGCAATGAATCTACGGGTGATTTGTGCCCTCAAGCCACCAGTGATCAGAAATCCGTAGCATGAGCCACAATCTCGTTTCCGTTTTGCTGGTTACACATTTCCGCTAGAATATGGCAGCTCCCATGAATAAGCACTCGGCAAGAGGAAAAGCATTTTCGAAGCTGAATTAAAAAACAAGGATGGCGTTTGCAGCGGTAAGATTGATGCGTGTCATTTATTGCCTTCAGGACTTTCACTGCAAATGAAAATAGTTGAGCCGCAAGATGTCACAGTCCCTTTAAATGAAAACATCTCCCTAACCAGATCTTAACCAAGTTGTTCCCATATTTCAACCTCTCATCAAAGTGTATCCAAGTGAAAAGTAAGCCACCTTCTGTGTGTTGTTTCCACATACATTATCACAACATCGTCATTTCACTTTTATGACCCCAATTTGGGAACCACAAAGAGACTTCGTAATCATCGCCACAAGGAGGATAATACTCAAGTGCCCTTTTGGGGCATAATGTGGCAAGGAAAGCTAAGTAAATACACATTTACAAGGCAGAACAGGTAGAGTGCTGCACACAGCAACTAACGTCTAGGAAATGTGGTTGTAACAATTGTCAAAGTGAAGGGGAATCTTACCGCATCTTGAAGGATACCGTCGCTGGAGGCCGAACGGCTCACAGATATCTGGTAGCTGCTTCCGTCCCGCTTCATGAAGCTCCAGGATCCACGTCGCCTCCCACTGCGATGCGTCTCCACTGGCTTGCTAGCCCCGTTCTTCTTAAGCAACAGCTCTCCAACCATCCCTTGCAAGCACGTGCTCAACAGGATAGCCTGAAGCATAAATGCTTTTTCCCCTCTCTTCACTACTTCTGCTGTCAAGTTACCTGTTCACTCATAACCGTAATCCACTGCAGCGTGCTCTTGCTGACCAGATATTCGAAGGATAACTCGAGTCGTCTGTCTGTCCGCCCCTCTCCTTTTCCTTCTTCATCACCAACCTCAAACAGTGACAGAAAATCACATAATGATCACTACTTTCCTGCCACTCTCATCGGCAGATGTTGAGCATCATCAGAGCTTTTGTTGATCAGTGCATGTTGACAGATTGTCTTCTCTTTTTAGTCTTCAGGAC
>JARGYV010121331.1:0-13875 GCA_029532675.1 Ornithodoros moubata | reverse complement strand
TGTGAGGGGGGGGGGGATGGAAAGAGCTACCGACCAGCATTGTGTGATGTGTGTCAAGTGTGTCAAGCGTTTTTATGTACTAGCGATGAAAGTCGACTCAGCGAGATCAGGCGATCTCTCTCGTGGATGTGAAGTCGATACAGAGAAACTTGGTCAACCAATCCTTGCCATTTACGCCACCTCAGTTGACTTGAGCAGCGGTGACGCCTACTTTTTTTTGGAGCATTTCTTACTTGACTGTCACTTATACCAACCACACGCGATACCGTTGTCTAGTACCCTCTCTCTGGAGATTAAGTATTCCTCACTTTCTTGCACATTGCACACTGACAAATTGAACCCTACCGGAACACGAAGCCTAATATCGTTTATAAGACAATCCAATCGTTTTGAGCTGAGAGCTAATAGTACTTAGTATAAGAGTACTTAGACTCGTTCACCTGCAGGCTTTTCGTCATGCTGTTTATTTGATTGAACGGACTTAAAAGGAGCCAGAAAGGAAAACCAGATCCCAATTCAGGAAGTGACGGAGGCTTAGGAAATTCCGTCGAAAGTAAAGAATGTTTCTGGTGACAAATATTTATGCTACGTGTTATATTATATTATTTTCAAAGCCTTTATTTCGGACGCTTGACGGCGTTTCTATCGACTAGCCTCACTGGTGCGCATAGCAGACTTCCATGTGAACAGTCGTGCGACGACCTTCTATTGGGAAAAAGAAACAATTTTTCTTTGCAAGAGCTGTGTTAATACTACACTGTTACCTCAACCGTACTTAATGCGCCCTCTAAAACTCATGACACGATGGACGAACTGCCCTTTGTTGAGCGGCGACTTTCTCGCATCCCCAATGCATTTGCTTGCTGATTTGCCTACTTCTGGTCGTTCTCACCAAACAGAATCAGCCTAATAAAACATGAGGTAAGTGGTTTGTGGCGTCCTCAGAGCTGAAGACAAGCAACTTGTCTTCACTCTGCCTCGTGCTGAACCGCTTTATTGGCGCGAACATCGTCATCTTTCTCCATACAAAAAAAAAAAAAAAAAAAAAGGAAACCTTCTGAACTCACTTAAGACTGCGGATTTATATGTACTAAAATTCCACTAAATATGCATGCAAATATACAGTAGAAACGTTCGAATCATGTGGTGAAGTAGATGCAGGGTGTACCCCGACGGCATTTATTGTTCTGCAGCTACAGGTGCTCATTGGCTACCACTGTTAATAAAGAGCCCCCAGGAAGTGGAAGCAAACGTGCGGCTCTCTCCGATTTGTAGTTCTGGTGGTCATAAACCCTGATAGAACGTTCCAAATTCTCATGACTGAAACTCGGGCGTACATCTGTCTGAATCGGCCTGTAGGCCAAAAAGCTTTTCTCAACATCACAGGTTGTTGCAGGAGTATACATGAAATGTGTGAGCACTCCCGATGACACCCGCAACTTTCTGAAGATCCGGCAGCCCAGGGCTCTTTGCAAGAACCGCTTTCAGTCCGGCATTCAGATTTGTTCCGAGAGTCGCTGGAGCAGCTGCGAGCTCAACGGACCACAACACTTTCAAAGAGGAGAGCGTGGCCTGCAGTTTTCTAATACTTGGACGAGTGGGTCGCAGTAGCAGTTAGCGGTCGCTAAGGCCCTTGCGTCCTGACACAAAACTTGCTGTGCTTTCTCAATAGAGAGTTTTAGTTGCACAGATTTTCGGACCCTATAATGCCACCACCGATACAGTGCAACGAAAACGAAGAGCGACTCACGTACCGTAGGTGCATATCGGAACTACGTCATTTCCAAGTTTTAGCTGGCGGCAATGAAACCAGGCCGACTCAACGCGTACGACTCATCCAAGCGTCGACTGCAGGGCACTCTTCTTCCTCTTCTGCCTCCACCTGAATTCTGCCTCTGCCTACACTCTAGTGGAGAAGAAATGCCACCTTTTCTTCTTCCCCTGCCTTCGTCTTTTCCTAGGACACGATTCGGGCGACGATACAGGCCCGATTCATGCGGAACGAGTCGGAACCCGATAGTCATCAGATACGAACGCGCGCTTCGGACCCAGGTCGCGCGTGCGCAGTTCTCATTCTGACGAGTCGGAAAGCTTTCGGAGTCGGATAACTGTGCAACTAAAACTCTCTATTAGCAGCTACCTCCAACAACGACAGCGAATCTACTACCCGTATCATACCATACAAGTGTTCAGAGTAAAACTGCAGCTTTTAGCTATGTACCCCAGCGCGTGACAACAGGCTCGGAAGGCAGCGGCACATTCGGTAGCTACTCCTCGTACAGTAGCTGCCGTTGAGGAGTCCTCACAAACACCTTCTTCACCGAGGATGTGAGGGGGCTCACCGCAGGAAACGACATACCTCCGAGTACCTCCTCGGACACTCCATTCAGTGGGTGGACCAAACAACTAACGTGTAGCGTATTATGCACAAGGGATTTGCCCCACTTTGATCATGTATGCTGCAGCATCTGCCAGCAGGAGACGATGCTTATCCGCGTTTCCAGTTGGCCATAGCATTCGCACTACGTCATGGACAAGCTTGTCAACCATGGAGTGGGAGACCTTCTCTAGCCCTCTGCAGGCAACCAAGTGGGGCGAAGAGGGTCACGGGCAGATAGTCTCCCTAGGACGACACTTGACACATACCTTTCGCATGCATCGATCGTTTCATATACAGTAATACCATAGGGATCGCTTCCTATGTCATTTCTCACGCTCTGGATGACGGCGGAGTACAGCGACTGAAGATTCTTTTTGATCTCGTTCGAAATACTTCTGTGTACGTACTTCTCGAGGAACCTGCGTAGTGAATCGTTCTCTAGCTTCTTCTACAGGATATTTGCTGCCACGAGAGCCTCGCAAGTGTCCTTTGTGAACTCGTCAGTTTCTAGATGTCGAATGTTGTGTGAGAAGTCTCTGCCTCAACCCAGACTCGCTTTCTTTTGCGTTCAAGTGCATTTGCGACACCATGAGCTGTTGTAGTTTAAACCTCTTCAGGCATGGCACCTGCGGGCAAACATAGAAACAAATATGTCAGCAAAGGCCCCTAAATGCCCCTTGTACGTGTACCCACTTCTTTGTTGGAAAAAGACAACTTGTTCTTCTGTCGTGTACGCTTCATCGATGGTTACACACTTTCAAAGCATACTAGTAAGCGAGCTTCTGTCCTTCGGCACTTGCAAGCAAGATGGGCAGCTTCATGTAGCTTGCGTGTCTGCAGTGGTCTCTACGACTTGCGCTCAATAGTGTCACGGATGAATCGACGAGACGGTACTCGCAGGGCTAACGCAAAATTTTACTAGCCTACACGGCTAACTATAGCGTAAGCGCTGTCACTCTAAGAATGCCCAGCTCAGGCACAAAAGAGGCCTTTATACGCCGTTGAGAAGGTACTCCAAAGCATGCCTCAAAGGTTTCGCGCGCCGGCGTTTATCGAGAGTCTGGCTTAGGTGCAAGCACCGCTGATTCGCGGGTCCCTCAAGGTGAGGAAACCTCGCCGTGTGCGCCAGGCGTTGGACGCGCCGGCTGTTGCGGCTGAACAAAGCAGGGGTCGCCATTTTCCCTGCTACAGAGGCGAGTCGACCTCGAGGCAGGTTCCTCCCGAACGCACTGGGCCAACGCCGCATTTCCCGGAAGAAATGGGTCAAGACGGATTTGGCGTCCTTTCTCCACGCTGATCTGCAGGACCCTGGCAGCCGAAACAATGAAAAAACGCTCCCATTCCTGAGTGTTTGTGGACCGAACCTGACGCAATGCTTTGTAAATAATGTCTAGAAGTGACATCTGCTTCCGCCTATGTACTCCTTAAAAGCGCAAGACCCAGAGAGCCTGTTGTTTGCGTCTCTCGTATGATGTAATAAACACGTTGTTATTGTTACCAAGAATGGCCCCTGCCTGGCTCCCACTTCCACGCCACCGCTCGCAACCTGGATCGCAACACGACTGACCAGCAAGGCGATGGAACTAGCACTAAACCTTTTTCGCCTTCTGTGCTGTTCAGTTTCAAAGAATACGTGTGTTCAAAGTTATAAACCTGTTCCTTTCACCTTGCCAAAATCTGTATTTGAGCAAAAACATGCAAAATAAGCCTAAACACGCACTAGTCATGAGAACATACGCGTTTACGCATATTGAGACGCGTGATTTTGCATTCTTGGGACCACAGATGTGCAAAATACCCGCCATCTCAAGTTGGCAAGCTCCGGAAACGAACATGCAAAATTTCGCTGTCGGAATAACGAAACTTTATAGGGACTGAGGTAGCCCGGCCCTAACTTTGTCAAAACTCACATCCTCACCTTTCTTCTTCTTTTTTTTTTTTTTTATGCACTGAACTAAACTGAACTTAGTGAAGGAGGACTTTCATAAGCGCCATCTTTCCAACTTCTTGTTTTTTCCTCCGTGAGCATGGCGAAACGCCGGCGACGTCGGGCTACAGTTTTCGCTGCTAACTACAGTAAATGATGAATCAGACAAAAAGAAGAGCTGCTCGATTGGGTCGCCCAGCAAAAGTTGGACTTCGTTTCAAAGCTCGCGCGCCACGGGCACAAAATTAACAGGTCCAGAATTATAACAATTATACTAACAATTATATTACACTATATTATTATATTATATTATACTAACAATTATATAACAGTCCAGTGCTATAACCAGTTATAACAGGTTCAATCTGATGGTAACAAGCAGTGCTTTTCTACTTTCAATACGCCTAAGTAACTAATGAAAGTGATGTAGGCGGTGCTGCAGTGGCAAATGACTGAAGATGAACAGGTTTTGCGGGTTATCTGACAAGGAATTCAGGCCGCATAACACTGGTAAACTGAGGCCCATTGTTTGTAACAATTTTATCAGTGAAGCCTCCACGGCTAAAAATATGTGCAAGAACTGATGTTACTGTGGATGTCATAGCTGAAGACGCAAAGGAACGCTCATGTCATTTGTGCTGGTATTCCACCACTATAATGGCGTGCCTGCAGTTCATAACTCTTAATCTTATTTCTCTTTGGCGACTACAACAGGCTATACCCAGCAGTATGCCGCATCCGTTCAGTGACACCTTCAGCTTCTAAACGCCAAAATTCCTGAGAAACTCGTTCCCGTACTATCACAAGTGCTGACGAAGCAGTTTCCTTGTATCAGAAAGGACGTCTGATCGTACTTTATGACTTTATATAGGAAATTTCTGACTTAGTCCTGCTCCAGGGCAATATATTAGATGATTAGGTTGTTGCGCCATCAGTATTATGAGTCTAGAATTGTGGCTGCGTCTTCTAATCTGTTCATGTCTAACTGTGACCCTTTAGAAAATAAAAGACTCACATAGCAAACGTTTTTTCTATAGCTGATTATTGCATGGCTAGTGTGGTTGGAAGCTGTGAATTCTCGAAGCTCCCCATAAAGTTCCTCCTAAACGATCATACGCCACATCTTTGTGTAGCGATTTCGGGTCGCGGGCCATTCGATGAGCTATTTCCGCTCTTGTGCTCGCGGGCTATAAGTCACCCAGTATCCTTTTACAGTTAACAATTGAATCCCCCTTCCGGCTTCGTTCGTGGAAGTGCGGCGAATGACAACACAGACTGGAAGACCAACAGCAGCACAGCAGAGGTTGTCATCAGACAGATCTCGGCATTATGACGCCCCCTCAGTCGTGATCACCATCATATCATAAGATGTGCACTACGTTGACGTGAACTACGAACTCACGGGGCCAACCGCAACCTGTTACCTCGATAACACCATAACAATATACCAAATGTTGTTAACCTTTGCTTTCTTGCTAAAGAAAAAAAGAAAGAAAGAAAGGTGATAAAACGACAAATCTGCTATTATAAGAAATATTTTTATATTTGTAGTTTAGTTTATAGTTGTTGCTCGGGTCTGTTCACAAACTTGTCCCCCTGATTGTTTGTATTCTCACAAGCTACGGCGAAGACCGTGACTATAACACAAGTGCTGAGGCTGTGCTGCACCACGTGACACTGACAGCACTAGAGAGATGACGGTTCGTTTTCGTAAACAGAGCTATGAAAGTACTACCAATGTAGGAATGAAAGCGAACGACACCGACTGGTGGCACGCTGCTTGTGTTAATCAATTAACAAAGTGACCAATCGCGAACAAAGCCAAAGGATGTTTCAAGTTAAAAAGGAAAGCTGCATCAAGCCACCAGCTCCCGGATTACCCAGACAAAAAAGGGGCGCACTGTGAGCAAAGCAAAGATCGCGCTCACGAAATAATCATCTGGGAACGCGTACTATTTCATCGTGATACTATACTGTGGCTCTCGCTGTTGCTGCTGAAGGGCGCCGTACGACATGAACACTCATGAATTCACGTGATACTGGGAGTGACCAATCTGCTATCAAAATTATCGCAGCTTATCTGCTGTCACATCGACGCTGTCACATGGTAATTGTATAAGTTGGTGACTCGATAAGGGCAATCACGTTGAGCTCATGCCCCCACAGATCGTGATTATCTTGAGTTATTGCACTCATGATTTATTTTGCCGTGCTCTGTCCCCGGAACACTGCGCAGCGCAGACTATACAGGTCAGACAAGTAAACAATTCAAGTACCCAAACCGGGCATTCTGTTACAGCGCCTAACACTGATAGCATGAATGGTGAAGTCGGTCAATGCCGGAATAACAATCACGTTGACGACTGTACCGAATTAGTGTTGATGAAATGTATTATTCAAGTAGGGGGAAAGACGACATGTTACTTTTACACTTTCTGATACCGTCCGAGTAGGTTTTTGACGAGGCTCGCAGCCAGAAATGCATCGTTTCTTCTGATTACTGCAAGCAGCATTGGCGTCATCGGCTCTACTTTTCGCTTTCCTCAAACCTTGGCGCGTCTCCACACAGGCATACCCATACTGTTCCCGCATTCATCAGGGAATTCCGCATTCTCATAGGATCTTCTCAAAGATCGTCTGTACGGCTGCATGCAAGTCGCCAAAAGTCGTGAAAGTATGTAGTTTGAGAACCACTCTGTCCAGTGTTCCCTTAGTACTGCTCTGCATAGTCCCATTTCTACTGCTCAAGGCTCCACGTGTAGTTGCTTCGCTTTTCAATATGCGAGCATCAAGTGAAGCAATATGACCTTAGAAAGCGAGTTAGAGCCAAAGAAACGACAGAGATGACACAATCGCATAATGCAGCTTCCTTGAACGACAATTCAAGTTCAGACCCAGCATAGACGTGGCTTGAAGGGTAAAATTAAAGAAAAATGAAGACTCGAAATTGGTTTCGGGCAGTGGAAATAAAGCTTAGACAAGCCAAATGCGTATACGAGTACGTATACTAATTCTTATGGAGCAAACTATTGTTTCCTGGGAGATGGATGCATAAATTCTAGTAATATTATCATAATAGGAACAGTGTACTGACAACAAATCGCAACTATGAAGATGGGCTGAGATCCTGAAGACTGGAATTGTGTGGGCTGTGGGACAGCGCGCTCAATGTACAGGCTGATGTAAAAAGTTAACACGCGAGCGGTGTCAATTTGTGTCCAGTACTATTGCGCCACCCTAGAAAAAAAAAAAAAAAACGTTCTGCTTATTCGTGAAGAGGGTGGACGACTCCGCGGGGAGCATCACAGCGCGATTATTAGCGTGGGTGCATGGGAATCACAACAGCCGTCCTGACTTTGAGTGAGCAGACCCGTTTTTTCTCTCGCTAGGGTGGAGCCCAGTACAGAAGTGTCAACATTCGCATTCTAAACAAATTTCGAAACAGTATATATATATACACAACCAGACGTAATCAATCGATTTACAATTGCCCTAATTAGAAAAACATGCACAATTTTCTCGATTCGTTTAGAAAGTAGAACAAATGCGCCCAACGTGTGAAAGTTGTACATTCATCATTTCTGTTATCGTTCTTGTACTCTCTGACTTGAATGATGGCGAGCCTATAGTAACAAGAATTTCGACGCATTCTTTATCGTAGCCGTTAACATCAAGTTCAAATTTCACTCTCTGTCTGAGTCTGAATGACATTTACACTGATTATTCAGATGAATATCTATATTGTTTAGGAAAGTGTCTTCAGGGCGCTAAAAAGCGTGTTGACTTTGATGACAAGTACACGTAGTGCGTGCGCAAACTAGGGGAAGCAAACCGCGCGACACGTTTAAGTGCGTTCAATTTACCAGGAGTAATTAGTGAAGTTCATTACCGAAGTCATTAACGGGATCATCTCATAGGGACTCGAATAGAAATATTTTCGCGGGTTTGATGTCGCGCTTCATGAATTTCATTTAGGACGACGTCGTTGCATAATAAAGTTTACTACGACCAAACAGAATCCCGACCCTTATCGACTGACACCGATGTGTCTGCGATGAAGGACAAACATCTTTAATATGTGCGTCTCATGTTCAGCCTGTGACATTCAAAATCCCCTATGTAAAGGGCATTATGGAGTTTCATTGATTCCTGTTATTGCTTAAACTGCATTGAGCTTGGTAGATCGTGATGATAGCAGCACTGGTCTAGAGACGTCATTATCGCCCTCTCGGGCGACATTCTGAACCTAACTGCTGTAGTGGCACTAGATTCGAGAGAGCCGTGATGCAACAAACGTCCCCAGGGATAGATGGGTTGAACGTGTGCTTATTGACTAAATACAGATTAGATATATTTTTCGTTATTATTTCTTTAGACGTGAGAAATCAACTATCCGTGCAATGAAGTATCACTACATCAGTTCTGCAGAGTTGGCACTGACCTTGCCATCCTCTATGACAGAGCCACTCATGCCACTGGTTCGCAGGCTTCACTTAAATGTATCATTTAGCCTAAGACTATTACACCAACTTACAGTCCTAGCCAGAAGTTTCGGGACTAACACATATTTGCTATTTTCGAAAGGTGATTAGTTAATTACTTTCAGATCCTTGTGCAGAGTACTTCTTTGACGTACAGCAGGCGAGTTGCTAGTGATGAAAAACCGCTGGAGAATGCGGGAACGAAAAGAACAACACGACACACAGCGACTCAAGAGATGGTGATTTCTGTGTTTCATGTCGTCCTTTTCGTTCCCGCATTCTCCAGGGGACTTTCACCAGATCTGAAATGTTGAAGAAATGGGGTCCTCGTTCCCAAATAAATTTCTACCTTAACCTTCTGATCTTATTACATGTCTTACTATATTTTATGTCTATATTATTATAATTATACCCTATCTTGTCCTTATTTTTATTTCCCTTTTTTTTATATGCGAATAATGTACAACTGACTCGTAAGCCATATCTGATCACAAGAGCATAAATTAATGCAAGGCATTACCATAGCGCAGCTACCACAGTAGAAGCAAAATGGAAAGAAAAAAATACTGTAAAAGTGTTTATTATCGCTATGTATTTATTTTCGCGTTTTGTGCGAATGGAAGAAAATCGCGAAAAAGTGTACTCGCGAATAATTCGATATGTCCGGCCGATGGTGAGAAACTGAGGAGAGATCGCAAATATAGAACACGAAAATGATTTTAAAAACGAGCTTTTGGGCAATTCGCGAAGATTAATACATCGCAATTATATGCAAATCGCACACTGATGTTATTCCTGACCGACAGAGGGCAATACAGGGGTGCGGTGACCAATCAGCGAGCGGCGTGGTGTCACCCGATCTACTTGGAGATCAGAGTTATTAGCAATTTTCTGGTCACAGGCGGGACCGTGTTTTCGATTTCGTCATAGACACCAAACATGAGCAGAGAGCAAACGTCAAGTTTTGTGTCACACTTGAGAAATCTGCAACGGGGACGTCTGAGATGATTCGGTAGGTCTATGGCGATGAATCACTGAGCCGGACAACGTGTTATGAGTGGCACGCGCGTTTTAGAAGTGGCAGGACTTCACTGGACGACGATGAACGGTTAGGAAGACCATCCACAAGCAGCACAGCGGAAACTATGGAGAAAATAAAGGGCCTGGTGCATGAAGATTGCGGCGTCACGGTAAGAGAAGTAGCTGACATGGCCTATGTGTCGTTTGGAACCGCTCAGGCGATCCTCAAGTGCAATCGAACACGCGTCCCGTGGCGGTCAAGTTCGTGCCCGGATTTCATTGCACGGAACAAAAGCAGCACCGTGTGGATGTCTGACAAGGCCTCTTCCAGGAGGCACAGGATGACCCAAACTTCATGCCAAGGATCATTACTGGTGACGAGGGCTGGGTGTACGAGTACGACCCTGACACCAAACAGCAGTCATCGTAGTAGAGAAGCCCACGATCAACAACACCAAAAAAGGCGAGGCAGGTCAGAAGTGCAACGAAAAGCATGCTGGTGGTTTTCTTCGGCATTCGCGGTACTGTGCACCAATAATTCGTCCTCGCTGACCACACTGTGAACTCTGAACTGTACTGCAAAATTTTAAGTCGCCTGAGGCGACTTAAATTTGGACCTAAAAACTTGGGCATTAGGCGAAAACGTCAGGAAATGTGGCGTGAACGAAATTGGATGCTCCAACACGACAATACTCCCTCACACCCGTCATTAAAAACACGGGAGTTCCTTGCACATAACGGCATGATTGTCGCTGCCCATCCCCCGTATTCGCCGGAGTTGGCCCCCTGCGACTTCTTCCTGTTCCCTAAGCTGAAGTCGCGGCTGAAGAGCCGCCGATTTGACGACGTTCAGATGATCCGGGTGGAATCGCCGATGGTGCTTCAGCAGCTGAAACAACAAGACTTCCAGGAAGCGTTCCGACAATGGCAGCGGCACTGGGAGTGATGTGTAGGTGCCTAAGGAGGCTACTTGAAGAGGATAAGGCAGAAGTTTGATGAAATGATCTGGTTTCATTTTTATAGGGCTAGTCCGGGAACGTTTTGATCAACCCTCGTATGTGGCATTCTCAAAGCTTTTGGCCAGGACTTCAGAAGGGCGAGCTGTCGTGTTAGTCCGTGATGGTCACAGCCATTGCCTACTAATAGTGCTGAAGGCGCCAGTGCAAACTACAAATGGGCTAACGTCTCTATATTACACCTTCTGACCATAATAGCAGCCAATTAGTGACTGTATGACACGGCTGTTAAGAACTTTCAGGTGGCATCCTTCGCGTAGTTTGCTCTGTCTTTTTCTGAACACGTTGTTCACCTTCAGCTGTTCAACGAGGCCTTACTGTAACGTAACCAGGTCGACTAGAAGTGTCCAGATTTGAGGCAGACATCAGTATACTCTGGCGTAGTCCATGAATCAGATGTTTAAAGCCGTATTGTGATCAACGCCGTCATGTGCCAAAATGCACAGCGCGAACAAAATAATTCAATTCTTACGTTTCATTGCGCTGTCCAAGAAGGCATCGACATTAAGGCTTCACAACGTAATCTGCACTCACCTGAAAAACAAAAGCAGAAAAGTGTGCTCAGCAAAACATCAGCACGTTTGACATGTGTACAGGTGGGTTATGAAAAAAGTCCACATGCGGGGAGATTGATCACTAGTCAAAGGACTTGCTACCCTGCATTCTTTCACCACAGATGTGTGAAGGCATGCTGGTAAAATATATCGATAACTATTTAGTTGGAGAACAACCTAGGACCAGAAGGACAACATAAAATTTCTCAACAAACTTGTGTCGTCCTTCTTATCCAAGTTTATAGGTTACTCTATACCAATTCATCTCAGTTTCCGAAGGTAATACTGACACACATACAGCAGCGCTACTGCCGAAACGTAGACACCTTATAACATTGTACTTAAATAAATTCCCTTTGTGTCTTCTTGAAACTCTTTGTCTGCTCCCATTTCTACTTCTACTTACTCTCGTGGTCATCCGCATCATTCACCCTGCAACTATATATATACATAGAAAACGCGGCTCCGAAGTTAACATCTGATGTAGCGACATACGGTGCTTATTTAAATGTTTTCCAGTTGGTTTACCCAACAACTTATCCCAAGCAGCTATCGCAGATGGAACACCTATTTATTAGTATTTTGTTTTCGGCTGGCTTCTAGGTACGTGCTCTTCGGGCCTCGTCCGTGCTATTTTCGCGTCCCGGCATCGCGGCCAGTTATACGAAACAGAAATTCCTATGCTCGTCCCGACAGCTGTGATTTATCAAACCCTAAGGTGCTCTTGCACCGATAAGTGCCTGGGCACAATCCACCTCTCTTCTCGCTCGTCGTATGCGGCTGCTACATACGGGCCTGCGCTGTCTCCAGTGCAGAAACCAAGATACAGGCAGAGAGATAAGCACAGCATACATTCATTCTCTCAATTCTTTTCTTTCATTCTTCTTCTTTTTTTATTTTTCTTCAAAATTTGTTATTCTTATGCCAAGTTTCGCTTGCCTTTAGCGATTTGCTTAGCCAGGTTGCGCGATAAATAGATGGATGCCATTATCATATGTTATGACTGAAGATACTTGCGTGCTGATCGGAAAATGTTTGCATTACTCGGAATGAGTAAAGTGAGGTGCAGAATCGTTTTCTGTCGCACGATGCTTATGAGGCACAGGATCAAGCGCTGTGCACACACGTCAGGTGTGCACAAGGCTTGATCGCACTTCAAGCGCACGACTGCATTTACCAAATTTTATTATTTTACGGTTATCTCACGGCGTAAGGTCACGAACTTTGTGTTGTTATTTCACTCCACTAAGCGATATTGATGAAGAAAGTGTGCACAGAAAGAAACTAATGATGAGAGAAGGGTGCAGGGCCATCTGCGGGAAAGTGCGATAGGTATGAGACATTAGCATGCGGGTCAATTACTCAAGTTGACAATGCGGCACAGGCATAAAATCATGACTGTCTCTAAAAGGCGAGCTTGGACAAGATAATATATAAACTATAAGGTACAACGTTGAGTTCCATAATATGGTTGGCTGGCTTGCGTCAGTCAATTACGCGCTGATCTGTAAACAGTAACACCACGCCTACTACAGTGTAGTAACAGAGCAACGAACCTGTATCACTTGTACCGTGGAGAATATCAAGCGTAAAATTACTGACTGCTTCACCTGAGGAGGGTGGTACTTCACAAAGTACACGAGATATCTCGCATGATAAACTTTCGTTTTACCTGCGCCATCTGTTGAAAAGAAGCGTCTAACAATCGGCTTCTCTACACTGCGATCATCAGAGGGGCTGCCTGGAGCTTGACCCTTACCTTTGCTGTAGCTTGGTCACATAGAGTCGGTAAATGAACTGTGGTAAACTAGCCGCTTGCTCAAGGGTGTAGAAAGTACCGTTCACTTTCTTTCTATTTCATTCTTAGGACGATTGTACTTCATTGGTTCAAATCTTACGATTGTTCCGTCCATTCCTCTCACATTTTGTATCTCTCAAATATACGTCTCTCGCCATTCAAATTCAATTAAATATTTCAGTAACAGCGTCAGTGTTCCGGAATCATTGCTTCCGAGATGTGCAGGCCGCAACGGTGCCTGTTAACCTTCTTTACGCAGTCTTACAAGCTGCCGACAGAGTTCCCGGGCGAAACTGAACAACTGCGACACTGAGCACAACCCCTGCCATTGTGTGTGTGTGTGTACGTTTGCGTCTTGAGAATCAGGCTTGGCAATGCATGTCAAGGCCCAACCTTATCTCTGTAGAGGATCGCATTCATCACTGCCCAACATCCACACACTTGACAAGTAATGTCATTGCACCCTCAGTGGCGGTTAAGATTGTTCCCTACGTGTATGTAGTACAAGCATAATTAGATAGGCACAAGGCATGCATGTGTGTATTTTCCTCAAGGGTGTAAGGGCCTATCTTAGAGTACGTGCGATGTAAAATTCGAATTAAAGCAATTACTACTTTAAAGTCCCATAAGATTGACCCCAAGTTCCATCAATAATTTCCCCACTATCATCATCATCATTTAGTCGTCGTCGTCGTCGTC
>JARGYV010121327.1:0-10545 GCA_029532675.1 Ornithodoros moubata | reverse complement strand
GGGCAAGTCGTGGGTGATGGGAAAAGAAATGCGTGCTTGTGGTGAGTTGGAGGGTAAGTAGACAAAGTGTGTCACGTCACGTAGAACGCAACGCCCTGTGGTAGAAGTGATGCGACAAAAGACTTTGGCGACGCCATCTACCAACCACCGTGGCGACTAAATTTGAAAAATGTGCGCGCTCGGCTCTGGCTATGGCCAAACCCCTAGGGACAAATTCCAGTGTGGTGGCCAGTGGAACCACTGCGACTGTGGCGCCACCTGACTAACCACGCTCGAAATAACGCCCCCTAGCGGCCAAAAATGGTAATAAAAATTTGAAATTATGCGCGCGAAAAGCGCTCACCTCACGGACTGAGGTTCGAGCCACCGTGGGGACGCGTAAAGCCTAAAACAGACGACGAATCTTGCCTTAGCTGTCTACTACTCACGTTACCGACTATCGAGTCGGGCTGTTGCTTATTGGGCGGCATGACCGGCAAGAACTGCAAGCCAGAACAAGAAAACACTTAAGAAGGACTAGCAGCTACACGCAAAAAAGTACAACTATCCTCCTGCACCCAGGCCGCGCGACGTGACAGGTCGGGTCCCCGCATCGGGCGCCAATTGATGGGTATCCCACAGCAATTCCCACGTGGGTAAGCGCTCGACCTGCCCAGCCACAACCAACCGATAAAACACTGTGGTAGCAAGCGTCCAAGCAACAACATTTATTTAACTAAATCAGGAATCTCCCCAGGCTACCGCTTCCAAGGCTTTTAAAGCATGGTGGCAAGGGCTACTTAACCCTCTCACTCTGTGCATTATCAAGTTCATGCAGTCACGTGCTGCTTATCATGACGATAACAGTGCCTCGACCCTACCCAAGCGGCACAATGTACTGAAAGTCGGGTGCAATAGGGGTGGTCGTCAGGTGTCTTATCTTTTTCTCGCTGTCTTTCTGACGTGCCGCTAACTTCAAAAGCAACCTTGGTACATCCGTCCACCCCTACTGCACCAGAGTTTCGTACATTGTGCCGCTTGGGTAGCAGCACAATGTACTGAAAGTCGGATACATTAGGGGTGGTTGTCAGGTGTCTCATCTGTTTTGTCCCTGTCTGTCTGGTGTACCGCGAACTATAACAGTAACCTTGAAACATCAGTCCACCCCTACTGCACCCGTGTTTCAGTACACTGTACTGCTTGTGGAGTGTTTAAAGAATTGGTCATAGAAAGAAACTCTGGTGTTAGTACTCCCACTCCTTCAGGGGCGTGCGTTGACCCTACCCGGACTCTCCTGAACAAGTTCCGACGCCTAAATGAATTTCGGTTCTTCATAGTCAAGTGTCCTGTGTCCGGAAACATAACAGACCACATTAGACAAGGAGATCGTTGACGACGTATAGGTTTTTAATTGTGCCTCAGCAGTTGCACTCAAAGAAGCACTTCAAATCTATACAGGGCAAAATGATGAGGAAGAAATAGTACTTAGAGGTACGAATATGTATATAGCACTGATGACTGTAATATGCATGGCTCGAGGCGGCACGATCCTTCGTATACATAGAAATCTAAGAATCCGGTGGAGCAGGAGTTAAAGCAAAGCTACTCAGGTTGGAAGCTGCCTCATAGGTGCCTTCCGTTGGTCTTTTGACTTCGCGCCTCTTCCTATGGTCTATGGCCACTTCTCCAGATGTCGTACTCTTTTCTTCGTCCGGTGAAAGAGAACCTGGGATGCTCGATGACTTCGATGAGGCACAGTCGCGACCATCTACATTGACGTTTAGAGCTGCGCTCTCGGTGCCCCAAGAGGGCATTGCCTTCGGCCAATGTCTGGTGAGTGACGGCACCACGTACCCCAGTCCCAATATGTTATTTGTAGCGTACCGAGGGGACAAACCTTTAACGGCGGCGGTCGGGGTCTTGGTCAAGCACCTGCCGATGGGTTGAAAAACTAGGGGACACCTCTGTACGTAAGCACCTGAAGTGCGTAGACGATCTCGCGGATAGTGCAATGTAGGAGTACCGTATGGTTAAAAATATTTCTGCCGCGATGACCATGGGGGGAAAGCGTCCTCACAGCGCAAGTTCTCTAAACAAACCCTTTCTGGTCCGAATAAATTGTCCTAACATCGGCGAACACCGACAATGTTCCCACTCTTTATTGAAAAGGCAGCGACATCCCTTTCACACAGTAATACTGAGACCATCGCAGACATTGCTTACGTGCAAGCAGTGGTGTACTGGACAGTTCAGAACTACAGCACTTCATTTACGTCGATCTGGAGTCATGCTAAAGAATAGCTAGAGGAAACAAAAATCACTGATGGTATTCGTGGGGAAGATGCCATGGCACCCGACGACCAGGATGCTGAGATCAGGCTTAGATCAGGTCACATCCTTATCAAATGCCCTTCGAAAACCGACTGCGAAACTATATTGAACGCACAGGGAATGATGGAAAAAATCAGTGTGTATAGGGCGAATGCGCTGCCTTCGAAAATGGTGTTTGGCGGCTTTCAGATCAGCGAAAAGAGCTCATAAAATGTGCAGCTGTGGCATTGTGTTGCGTAAAATGCCATGAAAAAATCACACACTCTGGAAGAGAAGATGGAGATGAGGCTCATATGAAAGATGAATTAAAGAAGAATTTTAAAGAAATTTAAAGAGGATGTGTTGCTCATATTGACAAAAAGAAGACCATGCTATTACCTTTTTTATTACACAGCACTGAGCTTCTGCATTAATGTTCATAAATTTAAAGTACGGTTATCACGCAATATGAATTTCTGAATCAAATAAGTTAATAAGTATTGTATATCATGCTCATGTCATGAATGACGCCACAGTATGACAGAACAGTTGACATTCCATTGCACCACCTTATTGATGAAAGTGCCTCATTGTTTTTGGCAAATAATTTGTTGTTCAAAAGTCTGCAAAACGTGTACGTTGATCCGATAGAGTCTTTTGCAGATTCCTCTAATTACATTCGGAGAACTTAACAGTCATGATGACGAAATCCTAGGCGGACTGACCCATCCCACAACCGAAGCAGCACAATGTACTGAAAGTCGGATGCACTAAGGATGAACCAAGGTTGCTTCAGTAGTTCGCAGCCCTTGAGAGAGGTAGCGACAAACAGGTATGACACCTGACGACCATCCCTGACGCACCCGACTTTCAGGATATCGTGCTGCTTCGGACTTTCTTGCCAGTGTAGTTTTTGGTGAAAATAACGCACAACGACGTTGCATCGTGATCCCAGCGTAACTTCCGGTCTTCCCGCTCTCCGCACCAACCTCATTGTTCTCTCCAGGCTTTGAAGTCAACGCTTGGCAGTTTTTCACATGACACAGTTGGGTTCCTACGCAGCACCAATTGATAAATACGCGTTTGTTATTTGTGATGGCGCCAAGATTAACACTTACTTTCTATTCATTGGCTTGAATACATTTGCTTGTATTCCCTCGATCCCGTCACTGTTGTCGCAGATGATTCGAGCAAAGACTGTTTTCCGCAGCTGCTGGAGTTGATCTGAGCAGATTACAAGTGAGTGGATGTGAAACGAGAAATGGTAGTAATTGTAATATTACTGTTCACAAAAACGCACATTAGTCGATTGGGATGAAATAGCTCCTACTGCTGGAGGATACCGTATCACCAATGTGAAATGTTGTTCTGGTGATTATTGATTAGTTACACATTGATTACTTTTGTTTGTTGTTCGACAAGCCACAGTAGACCTTTTCGCGCTAATTACCGGTTACAAGAGAACTGGGAATGCTGAGGCTGAGAAAGTCACAGCAATTAGCTCTGCGATCGTTAGACATTCAATAAATGCTAGAAATATGACACGTTGTCTGCCACACATGATATGAAACACGAACAATAACTCAGGTATCCTGATCAATTGCGACAAGTATTCTGTCCGTAAAAAAAGAAAAGAAACGATTTTAATTGTTTTTGTGTTCATCTTTGCGAGCCACGGCACCAATGCCTATAAAGTATGTCGCGCCGTCTGGCTCCGCCAGCAAGAGCGTGTTTCTTTTTTGTTTTTGTTTTTTTGAGAATCTCTGACATTTGCCCGAAAAAATTCTGGCTTCAGAATTCAGACGTCCAAGTCACGAATGCCTCTCGGGAACGCCGATAAGACAAGACAAAACTTTCTGAACTGGCACCGACATGAAGAACACCGGTGCAGGTCGCAATGTTCTGGTCAGCACCATACTAGCCGACTGTATTGTTTGCCTTTTGCAGCATTGCCTATGTCGCTTGTATTTTGTTACAAATAAGTAAGAAAATAGGTAAGAGCACATGGAAAGCCCATCGGCAAGAGCGCAATAATTTTCGAGAAATTTAACAAAATAGGAGAGAATGCAGCGATGTCATGCGGCGGACGTCACGTGTTTTTATCACATCCTTCCTTTCTTACATAAAAAAGCGTCATGGGATGACGTCAGTAGGAAGGCGCGGGAAATGTGGATTCTCCCGCTCTTCTGATTGGCTTGCGCGCGCAATCACAGCACTCGGTTTTCCTACGGGCGAATGCTCACACTAAAATTTGAATGAGACCCGGCGCGCCGTTGTCCGTTTCTATAGCCTCGATTCGCCAAGCTTTTCGTCCCATAGCATGCTGCTGTACCTGCTGACGTACCGAATGTTGTTGTATCTATTTAATTGGTTTAACTCCTTGGTTAGGTTAGGGTTTAACGAATTGGTTTAACTCCTTGGTTATCTCCTGCGTTTCTGGCGAAGGCAATTCGCAATATATGTGCCATTTTTTACAATGGCGACTCGAATAGTATAGGTCTTAAACGGGTCCTCGGGTACGAGTCTGTCCCTTTAAGTGTGTAACACGAAACGCTACGTTGCTAATATCTCTCAACACCCCTGGAAAGCCTGGAAGCACTATTACTCACTCCTACCTGCAGTGAAAGACCCTGTTTGGTTGCCGTGCTCGTAGAAGAATCTGTCTCCGAACTTGTAATTGTGGAACATCCTTCCCAGAATGCAGGCGAAAGTCGGCCCGACACTCCCACCTGAGATTTGATATTCTGACATACCAGCAGTGTACAGGTCCACATCTCTTACGCTCCTGGAACGGAAAGAAATGGGATCGTAATACACATGAGACTAATATCAGCTAGGGGGACGCCTGCTCAAGAGAGAGCGCTGTAAGCACGCAATTAGGTTCAGAGTTTGGTACCAGTGTCACTATACTGTAATCAAATTACAGTAATGAATTACTTTTTATGGCAAAGTGTAACGTAATGCATTACCTTTGACATTATATAATTTGTTATGTAATTTAAATACATTGTGGCAGTGAGCCATTCAGGGTGAGCCGATAAAATAACCGCCCACTGCTGAAAAATATGTTCCGTAACTATACATCCGAATATGCCCGGCGCGGTACGTCTTGGGAACACAAAGCAGTTTCAAGATTCAGAATGAGTACATGGAGGAATGTGTTTGCCCAGAAGCGGGAATTACACTTGTCACACATGGATATTCCAATCAAACCATGGAGTTTTTATTCAGTATTTTTTGTCATACATCTTATTAGGAAACGCAGGTATGTTTGGACATTTGCCGAAGATATAAATGCGAAGGATCTTGCCATTGAATTCAGACACATACATGCACAAATTTAGCACAAGCATTTTATACATTTTTGTGTTATATAGGATATTTATTCTGCATTTAACACCACTGCAATGATTTGGATGTTATACATTGTCTTAGTCCTTCTGTAGAGCTGTGAAGCACTTCTAGGCTGGCAAATATGTATCCCGCTTTGTCAGGCCGCTCCACTACAACCTGTCCAGCATGGGAAACCCTCAAACAGCATGTTCTGCACCTGGCTTAGCACATAGTTTCACTGACGGAAACAAGCCCTCTTAGCACGTCAAAGTAGGGATATACAAGAGGGAGGGGAGCGGTTGCAATGGCAAAACATAGAATGCACGAAACAAACAATATGTACACAAAAAAATTCCTGTCACTAAAAAGATCATTCACTGTCGGAAACTCAAAAGCTATGTGCACATTTTGAAGAAAGTTGCATACCAAAATTTCACTGAAAGTAAAAAGAGCACAAGTGTCACGGCACTCACTGAAACACTATTTACGAAACGCTTACTTACGAACGCTTCACTCAGCATTTCCCTTCAGTTTCTTCCAGCCGTCAGCTCTTCGTCTCTCGAACTGGCTGCCGTCGAAGTGAGGTTGTAATGAACTAAGGAGCAATACTAATCTAAATCCTACCTCACAGCGCAGGCTTCCTACTGTTGGTCTCCAGCGACCACCTCACTTCACTTTGCCTTTCGATTCTTGGCGGCTTTTAGGGAAGACGAAGGGGCGTAAACCCTTGGCATCGGAGTTTGAACACCCCACAGCACTACAGCACCCCATAACGTTAAACAGAAAGCATTCTAGCGCTAAACATACGGCGACACACGTGTTATGGCTACGGCGGCTGTCGCAGAGAAGAGCATAAATGGCGTCGGTAGCCTTGGATTGCTTTGGATAGCGGGAATGCGGCTCGGATTCTGGATATCATGGCAGAGTAATGAGAATTTGACGTCACGTCGCCCTCTCCTGCCAAGGCAGCTGAAGATCACAGAATGGCTAAACTCTCCCCATAAAGGGCTCTGGGGTTAATCAGGTCCAAACCACTAAATGCACTTGCATAAACCATCATGTCGGTGTATGTGGCCTTCAAACTGTAGTTCATGCCGTGGAACCTGTTTCATCACTTCCTTTTTAAGTCCCAATAAAATGTCAGTGCTCTCCATAGTGTAATTACTGACTCTGTTTTCAATGCGTTTTTAAAGTAAAATTTCAATGTTGACGTCGAGAATCGACCGTTATAGTTCGCTCTGACGCATTACTGTCTTTGTAGCCGATGCGCAGATAAAAAAGGGGCAAAGCGGGACATAGCCATTGTCATCGTCATCATCAGGAGTACAGTGCAGCATTACTTGAAAATTGTATTCGCTGTAACGCCTGAGCATGGAAAGACGTGTAGTGCATACTGATAACTTACCCGTAAAGCCATGAATAGAGGTCGACGATGTCACCTGGAATCAGAGCTTTCATATCCCGAAATGTTCGCAGTCTGGGGCCGCCACAGAATTCCACGTAATCGACGTACCCCGGAAGACCATGATCCCGTCCCCTTTGAATGTCAATTGCTATGAGGTCTTTCCCGAAACGATGACTCCTCGATCTGTAGAGGTGATTTGTTTCACCTGTTGTCACATGCCTGGCAAGGAGAATACAAGTACACATTTGATTACTTAAATTATGAAAAGAGATTACCCGTTCCTATGCAATACGAAAGACGGCACTACAGAAAGGCAAGATAGAGACCTGGACGGGTTCACAGGAGTTTCAGGAATCGTCATTCTGGATGTAGAGTACACTATAGAGTAAAATAAATGAATAAGGATCCTCCAAAATCGGAAACGTGACTCCCGTTTAGCTCTAATTCACGTTCCGATTCCCGTCTTAGTCTTTCTTTGTTCCTCTTTTCTTTTCTTTTTTTTTTTTTTTTTGCATTCTAGGGCGTGTACGAAGGAAAGAAACAAAGTGCTTTATAGTTCATAAAGGTCCATTACCTGTCGATTTCACCATTGCCCTGCTGAACAAGCCCAAGAAGGTAACAATCCAGCTGCTCGGTGTACAAGTCAAAAGGGAAAAAGTAGTAGTCTTCAAGGAAATACGAATCGACCAGCTGGTTTCGGAAACCTGGCCTGCAAAGCGAGGATCCCACAGGTGTCAACTGGAGACATATGTATATTAACGTTTTCAATAGGAGGCACTAAAATAATTGTATACACAATTTTGCGTCTTCCTAGGGACTGCATGAAAACTGAAAAAAAAAAAAACATGATAAGCCGTTGACGGCAAGTGTATGTGGATCGATAGGTAGTTAGGTGAGTCTTGATATGGTACATGGAGGGTGGAGGAAAACGAGGGCATCAATCTCCTGAATTCAATACAGCACAAGCTAGAATATGGCCGCAGATGTGACTTTCACTGTAGAAATTGCATGAACTGCTAGACGGATACAGTACCAGGTCAGGGGTCGAAACCGGAACTGAACCGTAACCGTAAACCGCAAAAAAAAAACGTTATTTTTTGCTGAACAGAACAAGAACCTAACCGTAAACATTTTTTTCTTTCCCCTTGAACGAACCGGAACTGAACCGAAAAATTATGATGCGGTAACCGGTTCGCCAAACGGTAAAAACGCTTTCCCAGCTCCTTACAACTGGACTGCCACCCACCATCTCCCTGCATCGCTCGGAATCTTGCCGAATTTATGAGGTGGATATAAAAAAAAAATATAAACCAAGAAGTGCTGAGTCCATGCACCTTCTACAGCCTCACGTCCAAAAGGCCCACGACATCCCTATGCATTTTGTGACTCGAGGTGCGAAAGAAAAGGGTGTGGTATTGGACAAAAACACTTGGCATTGTTGCCCCGGCTGTTTCCTTCATTCAGCGTCGCAGTGCAAAGGCGACGTGATTAAACTGTAATAGTTCACATGACTCCTCAAGCAACGCGGTCAACCAGCGATCACGAGAAGGAGATTGCGCGCGACCCAGAGCGTTGAGCTCTGGCGCCAGCTAGGCGCCAACCGTCGGAGAAAGAGACGCGGCCGCTGCGTACATCGTGTTGTCAACGGGCACCACAGCAGCTCGTCATGGTTTTCCAGCTCTTCTGACCATTGTAAGTACCAACGCATGAGTTCAGTTACATCTGCAGCAGTGAATAGTAGTGATGCAGTAGTGGCGAGGTCATGTTTTTGTGTGAGAGGGAATGTACTGTTCTTCGAAGCACGGAAAGAAGCAGCACACAGCAATGCCTGATTCAAGACGATGTACTTACGTACTGAGGACAACGTGAACTTGTTCTGGTCGTGTCAGTGCACACACAAGGTGTGGACATTCACCGCCTCAGAGGTGGAAGCGTCGCGAAAATAGTAGCCCATCATTAAAATAGGGGATATAATTGCTGATATGCTCGCTTCCATGACACCGAACCGTCAGTAAGCCAAGCTGGCACTCTTCGTCAGTTCCCCTTACTTCGGTTGCGTACGTTAATGCGCTTTCATTGTTAGTGAGCTGTCCTTGACCTATGCACAGTATTTTTCTTGTCTCTTCCAGTCTCGTCATGGGGCATGAAAGAACGAATCCCGCGCGGGAGTTCGTCGTTTACGATAGACGGTGCAACACATCAAGATGTCAGATCGAGCGATGTAACTTCGATATTAAAGGTGATCACGCAGCAGACTTAGAGCGCCACGTTCAGCGTATTCACCCTGATATCTATGAGTCTCATATGCTGTCGAAACAAAGACCCAGCAAAAGGAAACAAGACGCGACAGCATGTTCATCCAACAAGAGATCCTCTTCACAGCAAAGCCTAGAAGAGGCCATACGAAGGAATACGGCGAAGAATACCGTTTCAAAGGCCAGTATTGTCTCCGCTTGCGTGGAACTAGTCACAACAAATGGACGTCCCTTCCAACTGATGGAAGATTCTGGATTTCGGACCCTTTTGAATCACCTGATAGGAATTGCAGGCGGCGGTTTCGCGATCAACTCTAAGAATATTCGAAAAGAGGTCTGTGCGAAAACACGGCAGCGAATCAGCGAATCGCTGAGGTCCCGTCTTTTCAGCTTGAAGATTGACTGCGCCACCCGCATAGACAGAGCCGTCCTGGGTATCAATGCGCAGTACACTGAAAATGGAAAAATCGTTGTACACTGTTATTTTCCCTTGGGTTTGCGCGGCAAAAAGTAGTGCGCTTAGCGCCAACCGTCAAACAGAACGATACTTTCCACTGCTTATATTTGTTGAAAGTCTTATGGGAGGAGCATAGTTAGACAAGATAAGCTTGTCCATGTATGCTCCTCCCATAACGTTTTCAACAAATCTTAGCACTGGAGATATCATTCTGTATGACGGTTGGCGCTAAGTGCACTGCTTTTTCCCGCGCAAGCCTAAGGGAAAATAACAGTGTGCAGACACTTGCAGTGAAGGAGTTGTACGAGCGGCACACCGCACAATACATCAAACTCCAAATCCAAGATGTGTGAGCGAGGTACGAGCTTGGGGTGAACCAAGTGTACAGCTTGACAACAGACAACGGTAGCAACATGTTAAAAGCAGCGAGTCTGTTGAACGACGCGACCTGTGGTGAGACTACCGACTACGATGACACCCCTACGAGTGACGACATTTCTATGGACATTGACGAAGAGTTCAGCCTCAGCTGCGAGCACCAGGATGTACGACGAATACATAGCGTTCGATGTGCAGCGCACACGCTGCTGTTGGCAGTGAACGATGCTTTAAAACATGAGGCGACTGTTGATATATTCACGAAATGTCGCAAGATTTCAAAGAAGTTTCGAACACACACTTATGTCTCCCATTCGCAAGCTTAAGCTGAAGAAGCCAATCTTGGACTGCGTTACACGGTGGATGTCTACTGTAATTATGCTCAAACGCCTCACTGAGCTGAGAGGGTTTTGCGACGACATGTTTGG
>JARGYV010121318.1:0-15769 GCA_029532675.1 Ornithodoros moubata | reverse complement strand
GAATATGGGTGCTCCTAGAAACTGGCTATTCCTAAAAACCCTATTTGGCGCTTTACACTGGCGTGGCGTTGCGCCTTGTAAAAATTCCGTAATTAGAGGTAGATAGTCCAAGGAATTACCTTTTCCTAGGTACCTCAATCTTAAGGATGCTACAAATACAAGCGCTACAATCTTGGAACGAAAACGGCGTCCTTGAGAGAGCAGTGAGACCGGAGCCTTAAGCGTAGTGTAGTCAGCGGAACCACGCAATGGAAACGATACTTTATGGCCACAACCAAAATCCTGTAAGTACGCGAAACACGAGAATTGCCAGACGTAATTTCCCACAGACGCGACGAGCTAGAACAGAAACTAGAGAACTGCCGGTACGGTACTCACATGTGGAGAGGTACGGGAACCTCGCAAGTTTCAAGAAAGTAGGCAAAATAAAGGCTTCGGTAAATCTCTAACCATCTTCGTTACAAACCTCACAGGTGCACTACAATGTATTCTGTTCAAAGATTATATGGCAAAAATTCACACATGGGAAAAGAAAAAAAAAGTTCCGCACGTATTCAAGTTGTACAAACGAAACGTTTCATCGGATCTCATACCGATACCTTGCTCCTTATCATTCTGCATCCGTGCTACACAGGTGTTCATGGGTCAGTACTTTTGTGTCCAGTAAATGCAAGCAGCGCAGAACTGCATGCGTTAGCCCTATTTCTGAGCAAAAGAACCTCCACCCCATCACTGTCTATCGTAGCATCGGGAACCTGGTCATCAGAGCGCTGTGTTCGCCTACGAGACCCCCCCACTTGGCGTGCCTGAAACACCTTTCTCTGCTCCCTCATCTCCTCCGGTTTCCCGCCGACATCGGGAGCAGCCGCTTTGCATGTGTTTACCTTGTTCTTTCCCCGTAGCAAGACGTGTATCCAAGACATTCCCTGCACTCCCGGCCTAGATGCAGTGTAGCGGACGACACGCCAAGCGAAAGGGTCACGCCATAAGTTGCCTCCGGAAGGTGCGAACGGGGCCAGCTGAGGCTTCCTCTGGAAGAGTTTGACAAATCGCCAAACTTTAGATCGGTTCTTTTGAGGATATGGGTTCAATCCACCTGTGTTTCGCGGTCACGCCATGCCGATATTTTGTGGTCCTTCTCGAACAGACGAGGTCTCATAATGATAGGGAAAGGCCGCTACTGGGGTCTGTTTATATTCATGTAAGACACAGATATTGCGCCCACACTGTGCTGATGCGTAGAGGTCTTTATGTGACGTCGAGTTTGGATGAAATGAATGGTTGCAACCAGCGGTACTTCGATCGCGCGTTACTGAGAAAATTGCTTTCAATGGGCGAGATGAGGATAATCGTAGCCGCCATTGTGGCGTGAATACCTTAGCACGTAACTGCAAGGTCGTGGGTTCTGCTAGCAGCTCCGATTTGATGTTGATGACGGCACTCACGAGATCAAATAATGCTCAGAACCAAAAGAATGTGAGAAATGTGGCTAATGCTAAACTTTTCTCTCTCCAGACAAAGACAAAGTTATTTCGCATACACAAAACGAATTTGCTTTAAGAAGTACATCCTGAATGCAACATTCCCTCCTGCAAGCAGTAGTCAGGACGTTACCCCTTCCGTGAAGCCACATTCGGCGAGCAGTGGGCTTAGCACAGAAAGAAAGCGCAGCCTTAAATCTCGTGGGATGTAAAATACTGTTCTGCCCCCGAGGCAGCTGCATCGCTAACGCCATCACAGCCTCTCGTGCCTTCATCGGTAGAAGGTTCCATTTGACTCGTACCGTCTGACATGGCCCTGGGTCCCGAAGACGAGAAGAAACAAGTGACGGAGAAAAGTAGCAAGAGCACGAAGCAACAAGAGAAGCAGGCGTCCGGAGCGTCGAAGAAGTCTCGGAAGGGCGACCCCAACGAACCATGTAAAACCAGCGAGACCTCCAAGACATACGACATCCGACCACCCCCAACCATACTGTCGCCGCACGACGCAAGCAATACGGCGAAAGAAGACTCAGCGAAGTCTCAAGCCAGCACGAAGAGCCAGGTTCCGAAGCACAAGGCCTCTAAGGGTGACTGCCACGCAGAGCGATCCAGCAAAGCCTCGAAGTCTTCGGAGCACCAGACAGTTGCTAAGGCCAAGTCGAAGAAGGCAAAAAAAGACGGTGGGAAAGTGTCCAAGAGTTCGTCTGCTGATGCTGAGGATACGAACAACAAGGATGACAAGATTAAAGCTGCGAAAGAGGATGCAACCATGGCTTCTGCTAAGTGTGCCAAGAAGAAAACAGCAACGTTTGCAAGTAAGTTGACGCATATAATTTTCATACAGTATCAGATATATGGCGATGATTGCTGGCTCCAGCTCACATGAAGCTGTCTTCGGATGTATAAACGCTTTTAATAGTTTGGTTGTGCAATGGTTACCGTGCCTTCGGTGTTCTTAACTGAAGGAAGAAAAATATTTACGAAACCCAGCCAAATGTTCAGTAGTGCAGAATTCATAATTCGCCTCAATGCAAGCAGAGAGAGAGAGAGAGGGGGGGGGGACCAAGTGTGTGCTGTTGACTTCTCATACAACTACTGTCCCATGCGCCGTTCGATATCTGCTGCATATCCTCTAGATTGCCCTATGTTACACGCACCTTTGATCCCTGAGCACTGTACAGAGTTGCGACTCTTCAATGAATGACGTACTATTTGTGTTGCTTCTCAGCAACACCGCAAAAGCAAGAAACGTCTACACCCGCACTGACCACCTTGGGGACGGAGGACGTCGGCGAAAAATATTCCGACCGATTTCGTTTCGTTGCCAAAGAGGTTCGCCGAATGACTAGAGCCACCCTTCAGATTCCCGAGGAGTTTGTTCAGGCACATCAAGAACCAGACCAAAAACAAGAAGAAAATCAGGGCTTAGCGACTCGGTTCAGCAAGACCCGGAAGGAACCAATGGCGATTTCCCAGAAAGTGCTGACGTCTATGGCGCGGAGAAAGTCTATAAAACCTGTAAGCATGGGTAAGTGAGCGCTAAACAGGTTGTGGAAGTTTACTGGAAATCAGTCTTGATTGCGGTCATTTTGTGCCTCGTAAACAACTATAATTGTTTTACATCCTGTCCTTTCCTAAACAGCTGAAGATGCTCACATGTCAACCCAGACGAAAACTATCATTGCGGCTGTAGTCCTCGTCCTGCTTGTCGCTTGCACAGGCGGAGCTTACTTTGCTCTCAAGCGCATCCTCTATACGACCGAACTTCCCGTGGCTTGCACATCCACCGGCTGCAAGCAGCTCCAGCATGATATTAGCAATCTTCTCAACAGCAGCGCCGACCCTTGCAACGATCTGTACGGCTACCTCTGCAGTAGGTGGCAAGAAAGCCCAAGCAGCGGCTTCGTATCAGAGGCACTGAACTTTTACAAGGACACCATCAGTAGCGTCCTGACTTCCGGCAAACCTCCTCCGCCAGACGTTCACGGCAAGCACGTCCTATTCAAGATCTACAACGCTTGTGAACAGTACATGCGCTCAGAGACCACAGGGTTTGAAGAATCGCTCGAACAAGTTATCAACAGCTTAGACATCAGTAAGTTACTTCGAGCTAGGCGGGGAGACGAAGTGTTGGGAAATCTTTTTAAGGCAGCTCTGCAGGCCAGCATATACACCACCTTCACTATACAAGTTCACAGTGTGGGCTTGATAACTTTCTTGCGAATAGACCTAGGAGATACCATAGGAGGCAAGCTGCACGCTGAATACCGGCAAGACCCGACCAGTTTCAAGGAAGACTACAACGAGACGGCGATATCAAGGGACCTCGTCGAACGAATCTTGAAATATTCGGGAATCGTTAACTCTAGTTTGGTCGACAGGGTGCTGGAGGTGGACAACCAGATTAGTAAGTTGCTCATGCAGCAGCCAATTACGGAGGACAAGACCGTGCATGTTCTTGGCAGTATCCTAGAAAGGACGACGCCAACGCAGATGCTGGACCTTCTGAACATGTACGTCCCAGCCGCTTTAAAAATGGATGAAAACAGCCGCGTTCGTGTTCGGGGCTTCGACATAATACGCAGGTCGCACGCTGTCCTCAAGACCGATCACTCGGTGACGAAGAGGTCGTACTACAGCGTCAACCTCATGGCCGGTCTCATGAAGTACGCGCTCGCCAAGGTCGAGATTATTCACAGCCACATTATGTGCCTGCATTCGACAAGAGTTGCGCTTACGTATACTCTGCCCTATATCCTTGCAGACGTCCCTGGCTATGAAGGCGCTGCAGAGGAAGCTTCGGACGTTGCGACTTCTGTGAAAACTGGCTTTTCCAAAGTGCGCGATTCAATGCTGTCCGTGGTCCTTTCCCACAATGAGGATCTCAAGCCCGTAGTCATCACCACGTACAGACAAGACGAGATAAAAGACTTGGAAGGTGTCGACTATAGCTCCTGGGACCTGAGTGGAGGATTCCTGGCCATGTTAATCGGAGCTAGCAAGAAAGAGACTGCCATACTTCAAGGTGTACAGCGTAGACCAGCAGCGGAAACATACGTAAGGAATCAGGTGGATAACAATCTCACGTACAGTGTTCGTGAGCACGTGTTGACTGTGCCAACTGCATATCAAGGACCACCAGTGACCTTCCAGAAAAAAGATAAGATGCCGTTTTACGTCAACTATGCGACTCTTGGCGCTTTGGTCGCCAAAGAGTTGGTACGCGCGTTGATCTATTCCGTAGCAATGTCACCGGCATCTAAGGCGAGGATGGCGGAAACGGTTAAGTGTTTGGACCGAGTGCAGAGGACACTAGAACGCAAGGACAAGTCGGCCAGTATCGCCGATAACATAGCCGCAGTGGAACGCTTGCATAGCGATATGGTCGTCTGGACGTACGGCTCGAGAACGCTTTACCACTACATGAAGATGCTTCTTCAAGCTCAGGGACCTAAAGTGTTTGAGCAGTATTGGTGGACTGTCCAACATTATTATTTCATACGTTTTTGCATGCTCTCTTGCATGTCTAAGGACACCGATCGTTACATGGATTTATTTATTGAACGATGCGCTGTTCCTCTATTTAGTAATCCGGATTTCACGGCTCATTTCAACTGTTCCCAGAAGCCAGATTTCGGAATTCCCACATGCACGACATAATTTTACCCAAGAATAATGTTGAGAGATAATAAGAGTATTTTCTATCGTTGCTGTTGTATCACTGCTTGCGTCCTGTTGTCCTGTTAGTTCGAGAAGGCGAGCACAGACCCATATCCTAGGAATAAGGATAAGGAAGTCTCATACCAACCAGAGTAAGGATAAAGGTTTGTTCTAGCGGACGAGTATGGAACAGTTTGTTTGTATACTGAATCGGGTGTTCTCGGTCGTAAACTATTCTTTCGCGTTCTTACCGACGGTTCGTAAATTGAATGTGGTCATGTCAACAGATAGCTTACGCCGGCCGAACGAAATGAAACCGAGACGACCAGCAGCATCGATAGCAGTCGCTGCATATGTCCCGTCATGGTCCAGTTTGTGCTAAGGTTCGGTGTACGTTCGCTTCTAATCGAAGTCCGTTATGGATGGTGATGAATATCATTCGTAACAGACGTCAATAATTATCGCGTGAACCCAGACTTTAAGTGTTTCGTACTTTGTTTTGTGTGTCTTAGTATCTTGCTCAGCACTTGTTCTGGATATTATCTGTACTCTAAGTGAAATGCTTATTTCAATATTTATTACTCAATATTCTAATTCCTATACTGTTTGTCCTCATGACATTCGGTATTTTGGTATATTGTTTGGATGCCGCCTTTTTCTTTTTTTATGACGGTGGGTAGGCTCTGTTTCAGGTTTCACTATTTGACTCTTGGTTCTCGTCTCGGACTGTGCACTATTTTTATTTTATTTTTTCCTCTTGAACCATTATTGCTTTTCATACAAAATCCCAAAGCTTTTCCATGAAATTCATAAAATTCCCTCCAATTCGGCTTTTCGGTACCTTTTCGGTACCTTTCTTGGTAGTGTGCATACTGAGATTATACCCGCGTCTGTAGGTTTTCCACCCATGAAGACACGAAATATAATGAACCACTTTTCAACCTGGCCGTGACTCGTCTCAAAATCAGAAACGGTCTCCGATTATTATTTTTTTTTTTTTTTTTCACCGCTCCTGTTTCGTAAGGACAACGGATAATCTTCAGGGTAATGTTTTATGTAGGGATGTTCGTTTGGAACTACTAGTACGCGGGAATAAGTCCTGTCAATGCTGTTACTGGTGCGTCTGGTCAACTACAGTCGTGCACTCGAGTATCCTATATGACGTCACGCCTACATTTTGTCGCGCTCCCTGGTGACTGTCATAGCTTTCCCTTGGAAATTCTGGAGACTAATGGAAGCCGTGACTTTATCCAGTGTCCTTTTCAAACGTGCAGTGTTTAGTTTACCGCAATTTTTCTTCAATTCACTTCATTTTACTCGTCCGTGACTTGAGCGATTCGTAAGTGGCCTCACTTAATGGACTGTTTGCGAGTTCGGTAGCAAATGGCTTCTGCCTGCAATGCTTCTGGCTTACGTAAACGAGAAACAAAAAGAACACTATTGCTAATCTTGTAACTGTGTCCAGTGCTGTTTTTAAGCACTGCACATGTCACGGACTAGACACGTTTCATGAACGTCATATTCCATATTAGCTTAGTCTGGAATTTCTTCCATGACGACTAATCTGCCTGGCGTATTTTATAAAACCGTACGCCTTCTGCTTTTTTTTTATTATTATTATTTCAGTGCTTCCTTTTTAAACTTGTAACCGCTATGAACAGCTCATCAATATGAACAAGCGGAGCGTTATAATTACTCGCCCAGCTAATTATTCATATAATGTATTCTGCGTGCTCGCGGTAACGGTGGTGGTGGGTGGGCGTGTGTGTGTGTGTTTGAGGGGGGGGGCGATTATTCTGGCAGACAGCTACCACTCAGGCGGTGTATAATCCCTGTGGTTAATGTAGGCCTATTTTGCCTTTTTTTTTTCCCCATTAGCGCGTGTCTACCAGGATGTGCAGGGTGAGAAATTGATAGCGAAGAGGACATGAAAATAAAAAATATGGACGAACGGGAGATAAACGACTTGAAGTAAAACTTGTGAAGCCTTGCGTTGAGGAAATGGTGACAGAGTCGTAAGCTAATAACATGGTGTAGAAAAGTTATGAAAAAGAATAGTTTAAGGAATGAAGGGTTATGTACGCCGTAGAAGATAGTTCGCGCAGTTGCGACTTTAATTATTGTAATAACTGCTCTCTGGTGTGCTTATTAACTACAATGGTGCAATAACAGACCACGACAGATACTAGATTATAGCGGCCGTATCACTACCAGCTACTGCAATAGGATGCAACATGATACGCCTCCGGGGACGTTAACGAACTTCTTTCGTGACTGCGGAATTAAGCTTTGAATTCGGCATCTCCCAGCAGCAAGCCCAGTCGTATAGCAGACGACACGCGATACCAGCGATTGAAAATATGAAATGATGGTCACAGAAAACGATGGATACATAAAAACGACAGTACCTCGATGGAATGTTGAAATGTACGGAAGCACCGGTTCCAGTGATACCCATGAGCAGGAGTCTACTGAAGACCTGCAAAGAAATCGAAACATATGCCACTGAAATCCAACTTAGGATGAAATTCATAAGATTCACAGTCGTTCTGATTGTGAAATTACCTGGCACATACATTAAAATAGAACATGTGGCGTTATATTTAACAGCCTCAGCTCAAATTCGGCCGATTAAACTGAAAGTTTCAAGGCAGAAAAGAGAAGAGGCTGTAAACATGTCGTCTGCAACGTGACGCCCTGTTGCAAACGAGATGACATTGGGAGACAGATGACAGCGAGCTCGGCTAAGCATGACTCGTTGTTCCCTACCAACTGACTGACTCCTGCTGAACTGATAACTTCTGTGAACAAATAAACGTCACAAAAAAGCTGCATTGATTTAAAATTTGAAACCTAACACTTGGTTCAATAGCGCTGCCACCACGTAAAACTGGTGGGGACGCTGAAGCATCTTCTACACTCTAAAAACAGAACTTCACCGCATAACAGCACCGTTTCCAGCAAATAGGGTCAGGAAAAGATATCATTCGGAATGGCGATTGGTCATCGCCGTGTTATGCGGTGAAGTTCTGTTTTTAGAGTGTATACAGCCTTCAGCCGACACACCTCTACACTTCCCGCGAGTGGAGACGCCGTCTTTCCATCTTATTTCGCAACCTTTTCCCACTCACCCCGTTGGGACCTCTCTCGGAACGCCATTTTCCAATTTCTCTGCATTCTAAAAGAAACATTTCGCACGCAAGGACCTCCACTGCGCACTGTCACGTCGCATTGAAATTGAACAGGCGGCGCAAATAATGCCGGACATTTCGATCGACGGGATCTGAGCGATTGGAAAGTGATGGCGCATTACAAACGACTCTGCGCATCATGCGCCTGAGCACTGTGTCGTAATTGTGTTAGCTTAGCGTGTATAAACTGCACTTAGAAGGGAACTTCACATATAAAGATACGTTCTCCAGACGGGCTCCATCTAATCAGTGGCAGCGTGTGGCTTTCTGTACAGAGCCAGGCGTCTACGGATATTATTTCTCAAGGAAAGGGGAGGGGAGGGGGGTTAAATGCTATATGTAGTTAGTGCGGCCTCAGAGGAAAGTCGGGGTTTGTGACATAATGTAAGATCATGCAGCGTATTGTTCCTATATATATTGATCGTTGACTGCATGTTTAGTGTGGTGTCCGGACATGCAAGCATGCGGCCAATCTTCGTCTATGTTAAAATAGTAAAGAATATACCTCCCCCCACCCAAAAAGAAGAAAAAGAGAGAGAGAAACTACTTTTTCTACTTAACCCCTCTCACATAGAGAACCTCACGCTACGAAGGCACAAAATACCAACGTAGAAATAAGGCAGCGTATAAATCGTAGCTCAAGACAATTTCGCTTGCTCGACAAACGGGACGACAAAAACAGACGAAATGTGACTCCATGACGCTTCCTCACATCCGCACGCAGTCATCGGAGTGATTAATCAAAGTCCTCGCGTGACAATTAACAATGATAAATGACTGCTCGCTTTACAGCCACGTGGCCGACACTCGTAAAAGAGGAACTTTTCTCCTCTCCCTTTCACCGGACAAGACCCTCGGCTGACTCTTTGGCCATGGCTTTGAAATACGCGAGGAAACAAAGAAGTGTTTTCCCCCATTGTTTGCGCGCACGATCGAAATGTGCGTTTCCGCAGAGCCAAACGCGGTTCGCCCGTCACTTCTTTGTCACCTGCCGCAGATGACGCGGATTGGCTTCGTGTGAAGCTGAATATACAGTGTTTTGCAACAACTGCTTTCGCGCACGTGTGCGTCCTTTCGCTCTCAGTGTTTTCCCCTGCACCCTGTCAAAACTGAGCCTTTAAAAGCTTCGCAAGTAGACGTCGGGATAGACTACCGAGCTCATCGGACTGTCACCGTAAGCTAATATCTTCATTTTCCTTCATTATATCTACGTATCCCAGAGTTTGGTTATAAGGGATTCTTCTGCAATATGCGAGCAAAAAGTTAGATTACTCCGCTAGTCACGCGGAATTACATTTATCCGCGAATTTACGGCAGGCCCCAAGTAACTGTTTCTATTTACTTTCCTTTTCAGAATAATGGCAAACTACTTCTTGGTCATTCTAGTTGTGGCTGCATCCATCGGTCTCGCAAGTCTTGATTTTCTTAGTTTCCTAAACATTCAGATATACACGATTCGAAACTGACGCCTTCATGGGCGAATCCCTTTGTCGTTTCGATGAAGCTCTCAATTAACGCTGTCTATACCTGTAGTTTAGACAGCACTGATGCCCAGCTGTGTGATATAATTTTTCTAATAATTTCTAATAAAAATTATGTGACTCTTAAACACTGACAACACATGGAGATCGCGTACTGAGATTAACATGCCGTTTAATCTCTCCTCATCGTAGCGGCCTTGGCCTTGACAAGCGAAGGATTTAACGGAAGAGGACGTGGTCCTCCGTGGGGACGAGGACCTCCCGGTAGAGGACGCGGAAGAGGGGGAAATCCCATTTCCGGTAAGCGTTGTCTTCCTATGAGCGCCTTGAAAAATCTTGTTAGATCCTAACTCGAAGATATAAAGATCCCATGCTGATACCCCGCTGTCCAGTTTTCTTGTACAAAGCAGCCACCGACCATCGTGGTTCACGATGCCTGCCCTAGCACTTAGCGTACCGTAAGATTTATTTCATACGTATGAGCTGTACACAATGTAAAAGTTCGCTAGAACTTACTAACTGTTCTAGTATATTCAAGGCACCATACCAGGAGGATCGCATTGTTAGCATTTGTTACAGTTTGCCATCCCTTCTCTCTCACACCTTTCTTTTCTTCTTCTTCTGCAGGACGAGGCTGCTTCGGGTTTTGCCGTTATAACGGATTTAACTCGTCGCAGTTTGCATTGAGCAATAGTAGCTACAGCTGCGTCTGTTCGGAACCTGTTCCCCTGGTGCAGCCTATCGACAACGTTGAAGAGAACGGCGGCATCTCCTTTCCCAGCATCAACGACAACGCAGAAGAAACGAGCGGCGCTGGAGGTCCACCTGAAGGGGGAGTTGGTAACGATACCGTACCAAGTGACGGTGGCGCTGATACGGGCGCCATCGATCGGAACGGATAACGCGATACGTGGCTTATACCTTCAGTCACGCTGATAACCATGATGTAAAGCTTTCATTTGATTTTTTTTTTTACTTATCATAATGCATCCTTCACAAGTAACTGGTATGGACAACTAAGATAGTCTGCCACCAAGTAACTGTATGACTGGTCCTAAGGTGCGACAACATATTATAAGAATATTATGCTGTCGCTTCGCTTGCACGCATCGCAACATAGTGCGCAATAAATCTCGTTTGCACAAATGCAACTGTGATAAATAATTGCAGAACGCTTGGATCTTCACGCTGGCACACCTGCTGCGTCTTTTGCAACATAACAACATGTGTATTGCTATTCGTACGAAATATTTGGTCAATAAATTTCACGAGTGGAACTGTCTCCTCTCATTGTTTCAGTGTAACAGTAACGCGGGCTTACGTCTGAACCTGAGCGTTGCGTTGTACAAGACCATTTAGTGCGCATTGACAGTTAGCATTCTGATTCATTTTACATCTCAATCGTGTCAAAGCAGCCATGGCTATAATGTGCGAAAAGCGTTATTGAGCATGTATAACAGATGTAGATGAAGAAGTTTAAGCTTTTCGGCTGCTCGAGGCGAGATTTTCTCCATAACTCAGATGTAATTGATGGAGGTCGTTAACAGTTGTTGAATAAGTATATACTAGCCAGAACAACATGAATAGTGATTCGTGTAAGCATGGTTCATTAGTGTCAGGTGATGTCTCACAGCGGGGACACGACATTGTTTTCATGTTTGGGTGGCTTGATTGAGCTGTCGTCGGCGCCTGTACATGTGGCCTATTTACTGTAATGCGCTCGCACTGCATTTTTAGAGACCCACGTTGCCCAAGGTTACAGCTGCGTCATCACTCACTCCTGGTAACTGTGTTTATAATCTTTACGTCATGTTGAATAATTCCTGATGAGAAAATAAGAGAAAGGGCTCAGTATGAGCGTCAATTACAGCGGTTTTGAGCAAGCCGGAGCCTACGGCGCAAAGTTATTTTAAGCACTGAAGGCACACTAGTCGTCCACGGACGCGGAATGAACGAGATGATTAAAAAAATCAATACAAAAATCTAAAAGTAGTCATATGTCTTTGGTTAATATCATTTACCAAGGTTGCCCGGCTCCTGTCCTTGTATTTTTGCGAGCACATGAGTGGTGTCCATTGGGCGTATAAGACACAGCCTACTTGCTACGAAGGCTCGGTAAACACAGAATGAGTCAGCTAAGCATTCCACATTTCGATCGCTGATGAAGGATGAAAGAAGAGGCTCTATCCGAAGAAATTTTCGCACATTCATGGCCATCTATGGGGCATTCAAGTGCGAGGGGCAAATTACTGCACGTTCTTACTCCAATTTCTGTAAACTATGGATTTATAAAAGAGGTATAACGGTGTGCAAATAATGTTCACGTAGGCATGCATAGAATAAGAGGGGAACACGTATAGATAAAACTTCACAGACAGCTTCTGCCTTCGGCTATCACTGCGTGAAAATTCTCCTAGGATTGATCTTCTATTGTTCCGCCCCAATCAAAACGTGTAATATTCCGCTGATTCAGAGCATTTCTACGCAGTCCCCTATGCACATGCGTGTGTGCACCACTACAGTCTCACTTCTGGGAATCGACGCCGCCGCAACAGCTTTAGCGAGAATTGGCCCATGGTCGCAGCCGCGTGTGTCACGTTGGAGCGTAATCACGGGGAGGCAGAACGCTGTACCATTTCCTCCTTCCCACATATTCATTGTAGTCACAAAACATGTTGCTATATCCTCCCTCACAGGAACCTCTGCGGATTCAGTCCTGTGTCTGTTACGACAACGGATAGAACGTGTAACAGGTTAGGCAATCTTTCATGCGCCATCTCACGTCGCTCATATAAGTGCGCGTCTCACAGAGAAATTGTTCGGCTGCATTCGGTGTCATCCTCTGTAATCTAGTTGCACCACTGACTTCTTTTTTTCGAATGTTTAGGAACATGAACGTCAAAGTGGTCTGTGGCTTAACGGTCGCCTTCTACCTAGGTGAGTTCTTTATGCCTCTTGTTGTTTTGAGGCAAAATTGTGCATTTCCTTTCTTTCTTTTCTTTTCCTTTTTTATTTTCTCTTTTGCGCTGACATTTATTCACCAGACTGCAAGAGAAATGTTTCCCTCTTTTCTGTTCTTGTTTATGGTAGTTGTGAATGTGTGCATATCGCAGTTGGTGCCGACTGACGCAGGGGGGAACAGATGAGTCCTGGGCCAACTTCCAATAGCATTGTGCCGGCATACGCTTTTAGTCGTAAGAGGGGAAACCTTAAACAGCACAAGCGACGGTAGGATTCGATCTTATCAGTTGCTATGGTCTCAAAATCAGGTGCGCACTAATTCACAGCTCGTAATTATCCTGAGAATAATTCTGAGAAGCATTTGAATAGGACAATCGTGACACGACTGATACTCCACCTGGTATTTATTCTCGTTACAATAATTTGTTCAAAATGTACATGAATGGACTCGCGACGTAAAGTACGAATTATTAGTATTGTTATTATATTATAGACTCCCTACACATTAGCGCTTCCCGGAAAAGAAGACAACCCACTGGGTCTCCGTTGTAAGGGCGGGCTTTGATAGTTTTAAAGGCTGATCCCAAACGTTGCACTGCAATTCATTCTTGCAGCAGCAGTGACAATGACGTGTTTATTTCTGCAGTGGTCTGTACGGAGGCTGCATGCAACGACACGAACAGCACCGATAATGACGACGATAATAGGGATTCCGTTATGACATGGATTATCGACATCTTCGGCGGAACCGATTCGAGACGCCACGGCCAGCCATCTGGTAAAGATACCTTCTCACATCGTACATATACATGTATATTGAATTCCGTCGAACAGACTTGGCGGTTATACGGTGGCCATGTCTGTCAGCAGGTAGACTTTGAATCGAGACAGATATTCCTCCATTTTCTTCCTTTTCAGCTGCCCAGTGCGAAAATTACTGCGAAGCTCACGACTTCCTGGGATCTACATACGAGTCCGACGTAGGCAACTACAGATGTACGTGTTCGATGCCTACGAACGAGACGAGCACGAACAGCTCGACGGAAAACATTGACGTCATCAGTGAAAATTCATCGGAATCCTCATCAGTGACCGATGCTCCGGAAGAACCTGTCCCGGCTGCAAACGACGCTCTACTTACAGACATGATCCTGTAGGGCAACATCGGCGAGGATCGCACTTATTTTGCCCGCAGCAGATTGCCCCTTGTAAGGAATTGTGATGTGAGAATGGCACATTTCTATCCAGGGTTTTTCCGGACAGTAGACGGGACAGGACCATAAACGTAAGATTCTTTGCTTTGTAACCGCTACTAACAGCTGCATGTATGTTACCGTTGCTATTATAAATGAGCGTATTTTCCATTTTGTGCTCTGTCGTCTGCTCCTCCCACTTATGAACAAAACGAGTTCTGGAAGGATTCCTTCCCGGTTCGCCTCGCTTTCCCCCAGTTTCGAAATCCATCTCTGCATGTAAGTTACTGCTTCCGTACCGCCTATGTTTACTGCTCACTCACTAGGCACGAGCAGAGAATAGGTGAACAAAGTATAGCAAAAACATTAAAAAGGAAGTCACTGAAAATGGTCGTTCCTTCCGACCTGCGTGTTCCTGCCTCAGGACACCAGTTTCTATCGTGTACAAACGTTTAATCTGGATTGAGTGCCATATTAATCCCGCTTATCCCCTTTTTAATGGCCAGCGATAAAAATATCCATCGTCAAAATGAAATCATGGCTTAGTAGTGGTAGGTAAGGCAGTGCCGGTCTTCTTTTTCTTTTGCGAACTTTGGGAATGTATGTGCAACGTCCGGGTCCTGAAAGCAGGCGCCCAAAGACGACCAGCACGATTAATCCCACCTGCTCTAGCACCCCCATGCAGAGAGGAAAAACGACATCCTTCGCCACTTGAACGTACTCCACCCATCTTCCCTGTGATACATAACTCCTCGTTGCCATTCTAGAGTACAACGTGTACTTGTACAATAGCTGTTGAAGAATCGGCATAGCTGCTGGGAATAAAGGCGGCTAATGAGCCAGAAAAAGGTTCCATCAGTTGCGAGCGTCCACTTGGTGCGCCCGATTGCACCCCCCGAAGAGCCACTGTTCGTTTTTCTCCCTCCTTGCTTCGCGATGTGTCTGGCCAGTCTGGCGAACCGACTAATGGGCCGACTTAACGCTGGCGAGGCCTAGCTGCACCGTTACATTGCTATCACTCAACGACGTGTTGCCAATACGATGGCCGCCGGAGCGGCAAACAAAATGCCTCGCTTCGCTTTGGGACTTGTATATGGGGCACGGACCTGAACCCGTAGCGGGTGTAAGGGTACAAATATGAGTAACATCTGTGGGGAGGAAGAATTCCATGTATTCTGGGTGAAGTTAAAGGTCACGACAGAGCCATAGCGCTTATCTGACCGCTGCACGCTCTCATGATTTCCGACTCTTTTTCGTCCATAGGGCATCCCTTAGGGCGGAGTGCGCTCCAGGTACCTGTTGTGTATTCACAATGACAGCGAAGCTTGCGTTACGCAAAATCACGACTATATTCAATGACGTGAGTCCGTATCTTATGCAGCCTAGACGAACAGCATAGTATTACAGCCATTTGAACCTTCCATTTTACTTTATTAAATAAAAGTGAAGACACTGGTTTTCTCTCCCGATAGATTTGCTACTTTATAAACAGAAATGAAATTGCTGTCTTCTACTTTGCCTTCTGCATTAATTGTTATGCCCTGTTCCTCCACTGCTATATGTTGTTTCTTCTTTCAATCCTTTGAAATGACGGCAGCCAAGATAGCCATAAGTAAGACCACAACAAACGCATAACATCCAGAGGGCAAAACGGTCATGGCAAGAATCAAGGTACACTCTAAAAACAGAACTTCACCGCATAACACGGCCGTTTCGAATGATACCTTTTACTGACCCTATTTGCCGGAAACGGTGGGCGTACGCCTTTTTTGTGACACTTATGCAGGGCATAAGTGTCACAA
>JARGYV010121300.1:0-14304 GCA_029532675.1 Ornithodoros moubata | reverse complement strand
CGAGAGCTAGAACTTGACTTCCCACTCACCTTGGACATGACTAAAGAGTCGTGAGGAAGACGCCCACCGACGAGAAGACTCCATAGCTCCGCACATGCCCTGCTCACGACGTATATGTGCTCGAAGACCTGCACGTATCGCCTGAAAGCACCGAGAGGCGCGCGTCACGCGCTGACAGTAGCGACGCGTCGTTGCCGGTGGTCTACCGAAGAAGCTAGAATAATCGTGATGTTGCTATCGTGGAACAGGGCTTCTCCGCTTGCCGTCGAAGGTCAGGCTGTGACGGTTATCTGATAAGCTTCGCGGCAATATATACAGACTTCAACCACCTGTAGAATTTTATCTGGCTTTCACTTTGCAAGAACAGTCAGCAGGAACATGGATTAAAACAAAGGAAGAAAGGCTTGTCAACTAATCTTGACAAATGCTTTCGTCGTAACCTTGACGGAGATAAGGACTATAGATCTCAACGTCGTTTGCTCGACGAGCACGATCAATGACCTGCCTTAATTGGGCACCATGTCCAAGTTAACTTGTGTCGACAGAGAGCGTGGGGCAAATAACGACACATCAGATGAACGTCCCGCAATACAGCACAAAGAAAAAAGGAGGATTACTAACGATAAAAGGAACCAAAAATATAGGGCGAGGAAATAATGTTACTGGCGGAAGTGGAGAAAAAGTTTGGTCGTCCCAGCTGCGCTGATGATATGGCCTGACCAGCCGGCCCCATTTCTCAAACGTCATCGCCTTGCTGGGAGCGAAATTGTTACCGGGACGAGAGAGCGCAAATAAAGAGCCACATATCTGACAGGAAACGCGGAGTTATAAAAAAACCTTCTAGAAGTATTGGCGTGGCCATGGCCTACTCTGCACCTTTACCAAGTAGATATATCGGTAAGAGTAAACGTAAGCAGTTTCCGCCTCTCCAATACCTTCGCTTGGCGATAGTCGGCAGGTCTGCGCACCTCCGAGTCATGTCGACGTATATAAAGAACGCTTCAAGTTACCATATGAGAACATTTGCTGACCTCTCCCTCGCGAGCGCGGTTGCTTGGTTGGTTCGCCTTATTCTTGGGCTGATAATGAAGTCGTACACCCCCTTGCTCCTGCATCTTAGCAATATTAGATAATGACCTCCTTTCTTTACTGTACCCATGCACTCTAGGCTATGAGTTGGAGTTGGAAAAAAGAAAAAAATGGAGAGGTTGGTTTCCCCAGTGGGAAACCGGCTACTCCAGGGCGCTTAACAAAAAAAAAAAAAAAATGAAAATGAGCGTTACTGACTGATTCAGCAGTCTGATTCATATTTTCTCTCTTTTTTTTTTTCGATTTAAGAACTAAAATGATTGTGGTTGGCTTGCAGATGATGAAGACCGTTGTAGCCGCACCGTGGATATTTATCAAGGGGTTGAAAGTCCCCCCGTGACGGACCGTAATCGTGGCCGTCCCTTGACATGTACCTATCGCATCAGGGTTCGACCTGCACGAGAAGATTGGGTCGTCTTCGTCCGGTTCACCAGGCTTCGCGTTGGAGAGCCATCAGAAGATAGGCAAAGGTGAGTGCTCCAGTAACGGTGCTGATTGAACAGCAGAACAATGCCTCATCTCTGCGTCAGCTATGACAAAAGGTCATAAAAACTTCTTCTTCTTCTGCCTCCACCTGTCTGGCCACTAGCCACGGCGGCGTTTGGCCACGGATTAGCGTGGGTAAAAGTAAATTAGAAGCAGGCTGTGGCATTAAGAAGTGGTATAGAGCGCTTTCGATATCTTTTTCACAGTGCCCTAGGTGTAGCTTTCTAAATGAGAAAATAGATGCGAGGGTGAAGGGGATTCCGTGAAGGCGGCACGAGGCATGTAGTACATTGGAACGCCAGACGGAGTACAGACGACGTTCCAGCAGAAAGTGCAGGACCGTTTCACTCACACCGCACAGTGCACAAAGTGGAGAGTCTCGACGACCTCAACGATGCAAGCAAAAGTTCAGGGACATGGTGAGGTATCCTAGTCTCGTGATCCACACTTCTTCACTGCGTGAGGAACAGGACTGCGGGCGCCACGGAAGAGCTAAGTGTTCATAACCGGCACGTGGTTGCTTGATGGAAGTTAGACGTTGTAGGCGTAGGAATCAGGCACGCAGGATGACAGGGAGCGGTGGCAGAACGGGTGGAATAGGGCCGGACATCCTGTCCAGTTCATCTGCGAACTCAGTATAGGGTATGCCCCAATGACCAGGAACCCAGGAGAGGATGATGCTGCGCACGTGAGGAGGAGATAGTGCGCGGATGACGGACGTAAGAGGATGCAGAGAAGGGGTCGTCAGGGCTGTCACTAAGGATAGACAGACTGACAAGACAGTCACCCGGTTGTGGAAGGGAGGTACTCGCATGAGACCGAGAGTGACTGCTAGCAGCTCTGCAGTGCTGATGTTGTCATGACGCTAACGCCGCCTCCGAAAATGTCCACAGTCAAGATTGATGGTGGCGTAGGTGGTACGACGAGAGGTCTCAGCTTGCACAGTGAGACATGCTAGGGGAAAAGGAGTTGGTTTGCGAACACGAGCTGAGGTGTGTTGTTCACAGATTTGCTTCGTCATTGGCTCTTCTTTGTTCTTCGTCTTCTTTCTTCTTTTTATACACTCGGCGAGATGTAACTTCACCCCATGACATGCTCGAAGGCAATCGTTAATTGAAATCAGAGCAGTAATTCAGTGTGATATGGGATATCTTACCAGATTATCTGGGCGTGAAACAAAGGTCGCGCATATTGCCATTTAAACTGCTCCCTTACATGATGTTCCAAGGAAGAGACTGCTCACAATTATTGGCGTATCAGATAGTATAGAAGGGAAAGAACTTGAACATGTCTCTTTCTACACAGTTCAGTCGCAATCTTTCTCAAACTCTTTATGTAACGGCCATTGTTCCAGTCACAATGGGCGTGGCGCCTCTTCTAAACGTCGGGTTTTTTGCTGATGAAAAAAATCTACATCTGCGAACCGGCGAAATATGTGTCAGACCTTGCTTAAAATTCCAAAGATGGTTGGCACGTCTGTGACCCGAGCTGCAGACACATCAAAGAAGTGGTGACATCAAAGTCTATTGTTTCGCTGACCACGTCTCTGGATGGAAAGACAACGGAATCCAGTGAAGAACGCCAGAGGAACCTGCCTAAAGGGCAAACTCCAAGCTTTTCTTGACATGACATATACTGGACGCCTGTCTGCCATATCGACCCCCGCGTATGCGCCTGGGGTTACGTATGATGTGAAACGTTGTCCCGTACGCGTTCATTTTCTGGGATATTGGTCACCTACCTGATACGTGAAAAGCGGTGGTGGTCGTTATATTCCAACGAGACTGCCGCGTGAATGGAGCGCCTTTCTACACTCATACTAAGCATGCATGCTAGGAGTGGTACCGACCTCGGTAACGCAGTGGTAACGTGTCAAGCCTCTGTGCTCGAGTTCGCGATCCCGGCCGTGGACGGTAACAATGGGAGAGGTAAACATTGTTACTGGCACCGTGTGTCGGAGCTTTCCGGCGCACGTTAAAGCACCCCCAGGTAGTCCAAATTATCCGCAGTCCTACCCTGCGCCACTTGCAACATGACGCCAAATGAGCAAACACACCGCACGTGTAACGCATACGGCAATCATCCCTTGGCAAGCCTAGTGACCAGTATTAAATGTCCTATTACAGACTGCGGGGCACATCCAGGAGCGATGTAAATTTCCCTTGCTCCCCAACCTACTGCAACTGCAAAGTGTACTAGTTGGAGTGACACAAAATGTTTCTTGTCATCCTGTATGGAAGCATCGATAACCTTTGCTGGAACGGCTTTTCAGATGCGACGGAGGCTACGTCCAGATAGTGGACGGTTACAGGGAAAGTAACCATTCGAACCGCAACTCTCCCGGCTTCTATTGCGGAGAGATAGACTCCCCGAAGACGTTCATCTCAGAGACTCCTCATGTCAAGATTGTCTTCCACGCGGACAGTTACGGACATGACACGTATATGCACTTGGATGCAACAGTCAAGCAGCAAGGGGAAGTTTCTTCCAGGTACGGCTTGAGCTGTTTCATGCCATACAGGCTCCCTGTAGACAACTAAGGCCGCCAATGGCAACCCTCATGCTTCACTTAACACCGTAGTAATGGCGTAGGGTACCGCACTAGCAGTGCTCAAATTCTCCACATCTTCATCGTCATTTATTGTTTGTTGCTATACGCTTTTACAATAAGTGAGAGAAATTCAGTCTACCAACTTGTGTAAACATTGAAGGTACATCCCTAATTTTTTATCTAGCACAAATTGATTTGCATTTGAAACGAAAAGCGGGGGGCGAAAGGATGCTTTTCTGACGGAACAAAGGGAATCACTTTTAGAAAACTTAGTATGGCTGTTTACCAGAGTTCCAGAAGGAGAACAGTTTCAGCTATTCAAGCTGTCAACGTATTATCTACTCGCCCTGTGAGATACAGCAAAAGTGAGCTTCGCTGTTTCTTTCAGGTACGGCCAATACTCTCAGCTGTACCCCAACAGACGCGGAGTTCCCATTCCCAACACGTACTGCCATCGAACTTTCCGAGACTGCTCTCCCGGTCGATGTTTCGTGCAGTCTCCAGGATACCCGGGTATCTATCCTCGTGGCTTGTCCTGCAAGTACCGAATCAGTGTGCGTCAAAGCCTTGTTGGGCTTGATTTGACCACCTTCGACGTCGATGGACTTCGTTGTGATAACCTCCTCATGTGCTTCCCGCGACCAGTCACAAAGGTAAAAAATACCACTCGCATACTTCACTCGACCTGTAGAAAACACTGAGAAAGTGGTACTCATAATAGAACTTGGCCACGTAAGACGCTGTCAACGATCCAGAATGATATCGTTCACTGATGGAATCGGGTAAAAACGCCTTTGGGTGTCACTTACGCTAAATGTCACAAAAATGGCGTACGCCCACTGTATTCAACAAATGGCGTCTCTGAAAGGTATCATTCGGAACGACGATTGGTCATCGCCGTCTTATGCGGTCAAGTTCTGTTTTTAGAATGTGCGCCGTGTTGGAAGGTGAAGCTCTGTTTTTGTGGTTTAGTATACTTTAAAAGAAGTTCGCTGCATAACGCGCTCAGAACCGATCACCAATCGTCACTGGCGAACACCTGATTAGTGAATAATTGTAGAGCGTCAATGATCCGCATAACGTTGCCGTGGCTTTTGCTTGTAGGACTCATCGCAATGCCCGTATGACTATGTCCGAATCTATGACGGCGCAACCGAAGACTCGCCAGTCATCGCTACACTGTGTGGTCGTGGAAGGCTCAAGTCGAACATCGTGGCCACGGGAACACATATGCTTGTGGCCTTCGTCACCTCTCCAGCTGGGCCACTTCTCAACACTGGCTTCCAATTCAAGGCAGACAGTGTATTCGACACTGGAGACGGTGAGCACATCCAACTAAACAACGGAAGTTGCGTTCTCGAACGCTCCTTAACAGGACCTGCCGTCTTTGCGAGCCCTCGCTCTTGGTACCCAGTGAACACTACCTGTTCATACCGCTTCAAAGCCCCGAAGGGGGAGGTCGTCCGAATTGAGTTCATCTCGTTCAGAATCGAGCGAGTAACATTATGTGAGGAAGCTGTGAGAATATACGATTCTATGGATCCGGACCCCAGGAACATTATAACCAAGATATGTGATACCAACAAGCCACGGACAGAGCAACCTCGTGCTGTTTTCGAATCCACAGGACCCAACCTTCTTCTAGAATTCACGAGCAAGACGGGAAGTCTTGATGGGTCATCCGTGAGCTTTGCTTTTGAAGTCCGTCCTATGAACGCGGCCATCTACGACAATAGAGTCAGTCCACTAGCGTGCAATCGGCGTTTTGCCGCAGACGATTCGGGAACTCCTGCAAGAGGATCGCTTTCCGTTCACTTCGGTGACTTCGCAGAGAACTCTCACCCTGTAACCTGCAACTACACCTTCGACGCTCGGTCCTGGCCGCACGGTCGCGTTCATCTCACAGTGGCGTCAATATTCGAAACCCGAACGGACCACTGCGACTTGTGTCCTCAAGATAGCCCGGGCCGGATCGACATCATAGCCGAAACCCGTTACGAACGAACAACTTGCCTCTGCAACGTAGGACGGTATCGAACACATAGGATCGTGTCAACAGGCCCTGTCCTCCAGGTATCCCTGAAACTGAAGCCGACACCTGAATGGAGGCGTATAGCCGCTACAGCACTGAAAGATAAACTTCTCGGCATCACGTTTGCCTTTTATTCTGATACCCGATGTGGGCCTCAAAGATTAGAGCTAGACCTTCAAGGTTCGCTCAGCTTCCCAACGCCTAGACTTCCGTTCCGGAGCGACTACCACGGTGGCATCGAAGAGGGCGGTGGACCTTTATACTGCAGGTGGCAGGTACCTGTCCTCTCCAACCATGATGTGTCCTTCAGGCTTCAGGGATTCCACGCCAATAGCAACAACTGTACAACCAATTACATCTTAGTGGATGACGTTGTGCTTTGCCCGAATCCTCCAGTAACGCACTCTGTGCTCTTGCATAGGGACAACATCGTCAACGCGCAAGTAAGTAACCAACTTCTCACTGAAGTCTCTCAGCCTTAGTCGTGCAACTGATGTGTGTCAAGTTTACAACTAAAGTAGACATCAATTTACCTATGCTGAAGTTGTAAAAGAGAACGTCACCACATAACACGGTGGGAGCTAATCGTCATTCGCAGTGACATCATTCAGTGTCCTTACTGATTGAAATCAGTGGGCGTACGGCTACCGTTTTTCACGGCAGTGCAAGCCATGTTTCGTTCCATTGCTTCCCCCTTGCACTACCATTTTCGCTATGAATACAACTCAAATGACGCCAGCTGGGAAATGTTCACCGCCCTGTAATCATCTAGGGTAGCTCCGTCTGCACTCGGGAAACAGAACTTCACCGACGCACAACACGTCCGGCTCGTTTCTTCTTATTATTATTATTTATATGCCGCAGCAGCTTTTTGTGCCAAGTTACGATATACCGTTGTAAGGCATGCGCTTTCATTTGATTGCTTACATCTGTTGTTGCGAGAAGTGAAAGCAAAGGTCCTTGCCATGACTAAGCAGACATACGTATCGATTGCTTATGCATATTCTGATTCGGACTTTAGTGGAGTGACCTCTTTTAAGGACAAGGCCCTGGGCTACTAAGAGGTTGTCTCTGAATATTGAATAATAATCCTAGTCCCATGGGAAGCGAGTAATCACTTTGCCATCCTCCCTTGATGTGGCCGTAGAAGGCTGCATCGTGCAATTTCCGTGGTGCCTTTGAATATCTGGATCTGGCTTCTAACTTGTCGATTTATATATATATATATATAAGGGGTGAAGAGGTGGGGTTCAGATGGCCACGAAGATGTATAATACAAGAAAGCATAAGACTTGGACAGACCGGATATGGAGTTAAAACGTTGATTGTTTATTTACATGGGTAAGGTTAGGTCTACGTTACGACGGCTGCGCCGTCTACCTGGCTAGTCTTGACGAAGACGGCGCTCTTGTACGACAGTCTCCTATCCGACTCGGTAGCAGACTCGCTTGTGAACCTCTTACTTGTTCGGTCCCCACACTAACGCCACTGCAACGTTCCGTTAGGTTGGGTTTTTTCTACCCCACCGGTTTATGTACGCGGAGTGTTGGACATGGTCGACGCCAATGTGATAAACTAAGATGATTTTGACTAGATGCCTCCATTTCTCCTTTAGGAAATAGGCGGGCGAGCGCGAAGCCAAGCTTTCACCATCGAATGATCCGTCCTATTTTTAGTCTGAAGGGAGATAAGACGCTCTGCCGCAAGATGAAAAATTGTTCTTTTCTAAGGGGCAGGGAAGAAGGCGCGAATGACGACATACCATATAATACCTTCGGATGGATGGAGTTCATATGAGATCAGCTTCCAATGGTCGTGCACAAAACGAAGCGTTGAACCCCAGTCAACACATGTCTTAAGGATCATCTGTGGGATACACATGAAAGCTGAAAACAGTTCTGGCCCAAATAACTTCGAGTCTTGGTATGATACGGGACATGCAGTAGAAGACCAGATTCAAAGTCGTCAAATGCCGTCCTGGAGGGCTTCCTCGGATACAAGGAATTGTACAGCAAGATTGTTAAATTTGTGTGGGGCACCACTGTGCTTTGTTGCTATGAGACGGTCTCTGTATTTACTTCCGTTCTTTTCCTTCTTTCCTTACTCAGTCGAGGCAGCTTTTTCGGATAATTCGATGTTATTCCTGATCGAGAACAACGTTAGTGAACGCTATTTTCTCACAGCGTCATCAGATGTCATTGAATGCGATTGTCCTTGACTAGAGCAAAAGGGTACAGTTTGAACCGTGACGCGCCAGCTGCTTGAGATGCTTTTTCTGTTGATATAATTTTGGGCGATCACAGCTAAGAATGAAGTGAATAGTAAAGTATAGTATGTTTAATCAAATGCGAATGGCAAGTCCGAACATAGGAGCATAAATGTGGGCAAAAAGAGTCCTGTTTTTGACGTGTTGTGTGAAGGATTTCATTGTGAGTGGTACGCCACCACATACCAAGGTGAGACGCTCTTCGTGCCATCCTTTTTGACATGTGACGTGAGTGCATCTTCTCCCATTGCTGCGCGAGGTGGTGAGTGACTCTAAGATTGGAAGATTTCAGCATTCGATTTAAGCATTCGACATCTACAGAGTATTTGACGAGCAAATCGCATGTGCAGGTGCCCCTGGAATTTCGCGCGTCAGATGCGTCGTCTACCAACTTCTCCTTGTGGTGGACACAGGTGAAGATCCTTCCAAAGCCGTCCGCCCCGGATACTCTGGTATCATTAAGCAAGGACTGTGAGTTCCTATGCGCCACTACTATGGTGTGCATCAGAAAGGAACTCGTCTGCAATGGAGTTCCCAACTGTCCACAACGCGGAGATTCGCAGCTTGCGACGGAATTGGCAGCTGCTGATGAAGACGTTGTTCACTGTTCAGCAGACAGGACATCTGCCCAGGCATACTGGTGGATCATTGGCGCCGGTCTTCTGGTCTGTACCTGCTTTATAGCCTGTTTTGTGTTTTCTGTGCTAAGAAGATGCCGTGCTGGATCTCACCGCTACTGAATACAGGTGTTTCCAACTAATTGGCGAAAGCACCGAGCGTTGCTTCTTTGAGGAAGCGATACGTACATCTCTTCCGATATCACATGCTACTTTGGAAATGGGTAGGCCCGTGTGCCATGGGGTAAAATTTGAATATTCCAACGCAGGGATGTCCATCACTCCCGGCGAAATCTAACGAACAAAAATACGGCAGTGATCTCGACAGCGCGATGACCCCACCTTGCTTAAACATAGCGCTAAAGGAATGCTTGCGATATTTCTTAAGTTTGTTTCACCGTTTGTTTGTTTTTACACGTACATGTGGATTAATGTAAAGAGAAACAGTTGATTCCCTTTTGTCACGTTTGTCACGGTGGCTGTAGTTTAGCATTTTTCTTTTCCCCAAGTGGCCAACAGTTGAAATTGCGTTTATCGCGTGATTCTTGTACATGAATTTGGCTGCGTTCAAATGAATGAACGAGGCAATGCAATCAGCATCAAATAGAGGAGCCAAACAGGAGTTTGTGCGTCTGTATGTTTATCTTTTGTGACCAAATATTACTGTCGGCTCGGTGCTCTCAGTGTGAGCTATTTTGATATTGTGTCCTTCACTGTGGGCAGCCTGTGAGGAGAAGCCGGTGACTGAACCCAACGCATGCTTCCGCGGGAGCCGCATTTGCTGAAGGACGGTTTCCAATGCGGCAAAAGCGGGCAGTGAATACATTGGGCGCCAGACGTATGCACCGACCACCCTGATTTGTATAGGGAAATGAGTGTATTCTAATGACGTGTGACGTGACGTGTTTTGTGTACCTGAATTTCATAGAGATGTATAAAGATTATGTGTGGTGAAAGCGTGTACACAAAACAGTTGAAACGTTTTCGCCTTCACATATCGAACTTTGCGAGAGCGAAATATAGACTGACCGCCGGATTGGCAAAGACTGAACGTAGGTATGGCCTTTCTGCTCTTAGTGTCACTCACTGTGTTGCTCGTGAGCGGAGAAACCAAATTGGGGTTCGTTACTTTTGGACGCTAGTGTCTTTGGACAGAAGTTACGTGAAATGATCAAATAAAATGACCTCCCTTCAAAATACGCTGGTTATTACTATCATTTCTTTTTCGATAAGTAGAACAGGACATGGAAACTACAAAATGGCCACTTTGAGCCTTCAATCGGTCATATCGGTGATTCATGTCATGGACGTATACACTTACATGGTGAAAGCTCCCTGGCAACACAGAAATGAACCCGTGCGTCCTCGGGACAGCGCTGGCCATCACGTCTTTCAGATGATTTTGTTGTCTACGCAAAATAATAGGAGGAAGAAGCGTGTGGGCCTGCTCTGCAGACATGCAGGTAAGCTTTTTGCTGCTTCGCCCGCATACGTCGTTGCCATACACACACAGGCAGTATTTGGGGGACACGGAACCTACCCTTCACATTACCCTCAAAGCAGTTTTTACGCACGCTCGAACCTTTGCTCGTGAGTACGGCAAACATGCCATATATGGGTGAAATGCGTCTCTGAAGTAACCCTTAAAGAAGCATGAAAACTGTCTTTTGCCGACGAAAGCATTTCGTATTCATGCCGCTTCCATAGGAAGCGAAGAGAGTTTAACCTTTTCTCCGCGCTATTGCCTCGGTAGGAGAAATTTGCTTGCACCGGGTCAGTCCGAATATCTACTCGCATCTGCCTCGTCTCCTTTTCAAAACAGAACTCGCTGTGGATATGGATGCCCGACAGGTAACCTTTATGAGGGACCAAGTCATTCAGCATGCATTTATGGGAAGAAGACCATAAGGTGGAGGTGGAGTACCCCAACAGCGGTGGGAAGAATCTGTCAAACAAGATAACATATGTTGGCGGACATCTTTGCCGTTGCTAGCTCATCTGTTCAGGCCTCCATAGTGAATGGCGAAATGCTCGCATCCTACAATACGCGCCCATCATATATAGATCTTGCTGCTCCAGCCCTGGTCCAGCCCTTGCTACGGAGGCCCTGTATTGATGTCCAGGGATTTCGCAGCTTCATCCTCTTGTGCAACCAAAAGCAGCCATAGTGCAAAAAATCTGAGCTCGGGTGACGAGAAAGGACGAGGATTTTGTGCAAGGGATATGAATTTCGTCCACCGACCCGCCTGTGCGCACGCCTAGGTCACACTTGATTCTCCTGCAGCTAGCCAACCCAAAGCGTCTCCCTTACAGACAGACTTCTCCCGTCACGAAATGCGTGACGGTGTGCCAGCGAGCAGTTGATATCTTGACGTGTCGTTTTGTAGATAACAGATAGCACACCATCTAATCTGCGTTCTCTGTCTGCGTTGCTTCCAGACGGTTCTGCGTTCGGTTCTTCGACCGCTGTTCAGCATTTAAGGTATGGGCTTTGCTTCTACTCGTTAAGGTTTCGCGTTGTACGTCTCGAAGGCTCTCCTGAAACAGCTCCTTCGTGCTTTAGGGCTTTGTGAAATGAGCTATCTCGAACACTCGACCCTTGTGCGTTCGTAGGTATGGCTTCCAGCGTCTTGCGCACCATGTCTCGCCTATTTACCAAGGGATGGACCATGTCCGTATAAGCCTGAACATTTCGCCGGCGAAGGCACACCTTTGACAAATTACGCCGAAGTTATGCCTACTGCACGTGGTCATGTTTGCCATGTTAATGTATGCTTTGGGGTTCCGATATTGTGATTTGAGTGCACAGGCATTACTTCGACCGTCTAAAGACCACGCTGAACCCTTGCAGGACTTGCCTCTTTCTTTGAGAATGTACACCAATAAAAATATCAGCCTGTGCGGTCCACTGGCAGGGGCATGACTCCTCCCCTTGTGGAAATGGATTCCATTGTATTCCATTATTAACGTGGCCATGTTTGCATTGTACATATTCATCTTCACATGAATTACTGGTGCGTCTTTACCAGTGGAAGTGAAGTTTATTTGTTGTGTGACATGCGAGAAACCAGGCCTGATTTTAGACGCATGTAGTCGTGTCACAGCCATGAAATTAATTTAAGACTCATAATCACAGCTATAATTTAACTTATGACTGCTAAACTTTATAATGCTATAGAGTTATATAGAGAATTTGCAGAATATTGCTATGCTGACTGTTGTCCTAAAACATCTAGGAAGTGCATTTATGCAGTACACAGTACCTCTCTGGGACAAAGGTGTTTGCAATAAAAAAAGCATAGTTTNTTTCGAGTGCTACAGTCATCAACTACAGCGCAGTGGGAAAATCAATAGCACGACGATTTCGTCGTATGCAGTCTAAAAAATGATCACACAAGTTCTTCGAATTTCTTTGCAGCGACAAAGCTGGTAATGTTAGCCTCGAAATAAGCCCCTTGCAGCCACATACCAGTCATTCCTTGCTTCCTCATTCGAGAAGGGACATGCATCAATGTCATTTCTAGCCTCACTATATTAAGTATCTATTAATATGATATAGGAGTGAAGTACAGAAAAATTACAATTAATTTTACTCATGCTACTAATTTGTGTACAGGATGTCATCACTGCCCTCAGATGCCAAGAGTTGATCAAGACGGATAATGATATGATAATTCTAATTCTTCAAATTAAGAAACTTCATATTGATCTTTTTTCTGTGTTTCTTGATGGTCTTTGCTTGCTTACTGATGAATCTGATCTGCTGAATGAATCTGATGAAGCTGACCGGTCTGCAACATTCCAGAGTCATTGTAAGACATCCGAGGAATATCGTGGCAAATGGCAAGATAACAATCCTCCCTGTACTGGTATTAGCCGTCATGCTCACAGTATGCACGTCATTTTGATAGTGTTTCCAGCTTATGTAGTAGCACCATCAAGAGCTGGCTATCCTTCTGTCACTCTATGCTGCACTATGCATTGTGAGGTCAGAACAGGAAAAAGACGGGTTTATTTCTCTTTTGCCGTTCGTCCCATCGAGTAAAATCATATCGAAATACCTTAACATAATAAAATTAGGGCACCTGTGGCAAGGTTGCTAATGATATTGCGCACAAGTTTGAAGGCATGACTAGGAAGACATATGCATACAGTGAAAGTACGAGAATGTTATGTTGAATATGACATGTAGCCCTGTGACTATTTTTAAGATGTGTCTAGAGCTTTTAAAAACGTGGTTTGGAATCTCCCACCTAGCACCATGTCACCTTGAATTAAGACTTATTTGCCTTTTCATATATAGCGATAAGTCAAATGACATATCTGTCAATATACTAGCATGTTTGTTGAGTAGACACTATGTGGTTATATATGCAATATTTATTTTGTATCGCGTGGAGCCATATTGCTGTGAAGCATACTCCACACGTGCATTGAGAGATGCATGTGACTAGCACAGATGGAACAAATCCTATTGCAGTACAGGACCTTTTGCAGTGCCTGCTTTCACGTGACAATTGTGTGATGTCATTTTACGGTATATACTTTAGAAACATATCTTACTTGAAGGCACACTTTATCTGTGTTGCAGTAAAATCATTGGGAAAAGTCCATGCGCATGCATGCCGTGACACTTGATTTAAGCCTTCTCGTCCATGCTTCGAGAAATATATTAGGTTATGAGTACAGGGAGTGTGCCCTGAGGGGGGCATCGCCTGAGGAGCGCACGTATAAATTGAAGCTGAACAGTAGGGTGGAGGGGCATTGCAGGAATACTTTCTGCAGCATTTGAATATGCATCCACAATATGAATGTTTCTGCAATATTTCTAATACGTCCCCATATGAACATATGAGAAACGTTCGGTTAAGAGTCTTGTACCGAATCTTACCGAGTCTTGTATATTTGATTCGCCAGCTTCGAGTGATCGGTAACTAACTTCGTTCTGCGTCGTGTCACATACCCAATCATTGTGACTCCACGTCGTCGTCTTTGCGCGCAATAAGTTCTAGTCCGGTGCATCGTGAAAAATCGACACACCGTCGAGAGACCTTCGGTTTTGGGAACGGACAGAAAACCCCGGGTTTTCGCCTGCATATCTTGAAACAGGAATATCTGGAAAACGAAACCTCGTAGACCGTTTCTGACTTCCCTCTGTAAACTCTGTCTTGCCCGTTATTACGCTCCGGTGAATTTCCTTTCGTTTAGTATGAAGAAGAAGAAGAAGAAGTATGCGGTACACCTAGTTTGGACGCAATAAACA
>JARGYV010121280.1:0-16671 GCA_029532675.1 Ornithodoros moubata | reverse complement strand
CTCTGCAAATGTGATTTTACGATTTATCTATTGATGCTCTCAGATATACAACACAAATATAGGGGTCGAAAAAAATCTTGTCAGGGCCCCTTTAACACCCTTCTGGTCAGACTGTAGAATGCCACAATGCTCCAGTGAAACAGTGCATTGCGAACTACTGTTTGACTCATTGTGACTGGCATTCTCCAGCATTGAGATCACCAAGAACATCTCCATGATGCAGAGGTATCCCCTCGACACCCCACAGCCTGGTGGTTGGTTCTTTGGCCCTAGAGCTAGAATTGTACCTTAAAGATGCCTTCAATTTTGAAAGGGAAAATCAAGCACGACACTACAAACAGTGACGGCAGTCACATACATATAAGGTCGGAGATCTTGTATTACAAGAAGCCCACTTTCTAAGCAAAGCCAGCACAGGCCCATTCCAAATATAACAGCTCTGCAGGTAGGACGAAGCACCTTCAGGCTTCAGGATCCTGACACAGGGAAAAACAGAAGACTTGCACAAGCAGACCAACTGAGCCCATACCATCCACCCAGCATCCAAAATGGACACCCTGTTGCACTGACTAATGAAGGAGGACTGTGTGGGGAATATAGGAGGACCATGTGAAGGGAAGAGGAGGCTGGTGAAAGGACACGAGAGAATGCTGCGCCAGTGTTTGCTTCCTGAGCAGTCAATTTGTATTTGCTCGTTCTGGACATTATATGGTGGAGGCACTTACTCATTCACCTTATTTTTACCCCAATTCCATGCTCAATAAAAATAATGACAATGCCAAAACCTCCCGGCAAGGCAACTACCTATAACACTCTTATGAATATAAAAGACCTACCCTTCTGAAGACGCTCCTACAGCCCCTTGAGTTCCTTTACCTGCAAAAAATGATACGGAAGTTGTCAGCCATTCCCACTTAGGCTTGTGCCTTGAGAGCACAAGGCTGCCAACCATTTTGGGTATGCCGAGCACATTGTTAAGTACTTTGATTTCAAATCGTGCAAGATGTTAAAATGAGGACATAGTACATGATATTTTCCATGCATGGGGTATGGGATGCCTGTTCATCATTTAGAAGCACCTTACTATGCAAAATTTGTAAAATTCATTATTCATAAAAATTGCTTTTCAAAGACCACATTTACCAAATTTCAGTAATATTCTAAGACTAGCGTTAGACTACTACTGAAAGCACGGTGAAGACTGTTGAAATAGCAACATGAACAGGTCTATTCTCACTGCTAACCAGAAAAACTGTTAGAAACATTCACTGGTAAAATCCCAAAGCACACAAATGAAAGGAGATAGATGACAACACAGAGCACACTCTTTTGTCTCTTTCCTTGTCTGTGTCTGGTTAAAGATTTTAGCACTTTTACCAATGAATACAGTCTACCAACTGACCCGGGGAACTGTCTTTCTTATGAGGATAATCTAAAACACCTTTCTCCCTTGAAAAAGTGCTCAACCTACCCACTCTGCCCGAAGCTCCACGGCGGTCCTTTCGTTTTTTGTAGGTTGATCGTTCCCAACGCGGAAGCCAGCGCTCAGGGTCTGGATCCACATTTGGATTGTAGTCCTTGGGCAGCTTGCCTAAAACACACACACTCTGTGACACTAAACAGCAGAGCCACTAAAGATTCCTTATGGTGTTGAGGACATTAGTGAAACGAAATTCAAAACCTAAGCGCAGAGGGGCCCGAAAAAAATTAGTAACAATGGGATACTTCCATATAACTGCCACTGCTAAGGGCTTTTCTGAACAGTCCAAGCTTACTGGGCATCAGAGGTACTCACTGGGATATGTAGTTTCAAAATATCAGCTGCTTTCAATATTGACATACACATACCCTTCTTCTTCTTCTTCTTCTTCTTTTTGACAACATCCTGGGCACGGGCGGCAGGTGAAGGGTCTGCCTTGGCTGCCTTCTTGGCATAACGAGCGCCCATCGTCCATGACGCTGTCTCAAGCGCATCCACATCGATCTCGGTCATCTGTTCCTCTAGCGTCGGCAAGTCGTGACTCAGTCTAGGCAGCGTTCAGGAAAATAGTCACGGGCAAAAACTAACCATGAAAGCATTCCAATCCACAAGCAGCAAACAAAGCAAAGAGGATACTCCTTGGCTTTCTGTGGGTCAAAGGCAGAGTAAGCAGCCAGAAGTTGCACTGTCAGACGCGTGTCTTGCGGATTTAGACGCCGCAGTTCCTCCAGGATTGGAGCTGCTTCCCGCATTTCTTGTCTCGCAAAGTGAAACTGTGCCTGACTCTGACACATTGTCAATATGAGCTCTTTGCTCTGAGGCTGTGAAGAAAAGAACGCACCTTTATGCAGGGCAAACATCTACGTTTTGCCCACGGAGGAGCAAATGCAATGTTTGTAACTTATGCAAGTCACACTGTAATCAACAACCTTGTACTCTGGACAGTTGATTGGGCAAACACACAAAAAAGAGGAACAGGACGACAGATGCTCAGCCTGAGCATCACGTTTGTCATTACTGTTCCAAGAATTATGCTGGGCACTGGAGATTATTCAGATCACAATCTTCTCGTACACCAATGTAATACAGTTGAGCTTTGACATAACGAAATTCATGGTCACTGTGATTTCTTTCGTTACATCGAATTCACTGTTGTTTGAAAGTCTTGAAGCCGGGAATCACAAAGGGATGTTTACATGAATTCCTGCTACAATCCGTGAAGGTTAATTTCCGTTTAAAAAAAAAACCCAATGAATACAGAGTACTTGCAGAGTTTTACTTCTGCATATAGTACATTGTTATCTGTGTCTGAGTTGTGCACAGGAAATTCGGTGTTTTGCACTCCTTGCACAACACCAAGGCTATTTCCGTATGTTGCTGCGATGGCAACGGCAGCCTTTGACATTGAGCATTCTGTTCGGAAGCATCCGAAAAAGCAGTCCGAACCTGTCTGTACGGTAGACTTCGGCAGCCTCGTAGTTGGGACTTATGGGGCATGACTTGAAATCAACGTGAGCGCCTCTTCATTATTCACGGAGGAACTCTCTCAGCTCAAAACTTTGCCAGTGATATCGTGATGCTCTTTAAACCATTGCAGCCATACGCTGCTGCCTTTAAAGTAATCACAACTGAGAAGCGTGCAAACTCTTTGGCCTTCTGTTGTGAACCTGAACCACATACCATCTGAGTCCATCATTAGGCTGCATCGTGAATTTCGTTGTATAGAGTTTTGCTACAACAAAGTTCAACTGTACATGCGTAAATAAAAAAGAACACAAGAATTAGCATGCAGACTGCATTGAAGAGGGTGACAGCCTATCATTGTTGCAGTAAGTTATCCTTTTTGATAATTTACCAGTCAATAGCAAAAATTAATTAGCACTAAATGTCAACATGGCAATGTGTTAAAATATAATGGTTTCTCTGGCAGATACAAAGAAGAAGGCAACCAGGAAAAGTGTACCTTGTGCTTCTTGTACCAGTCAATGGCTTCAGAAAATACTGCTACTGTCGAGGCTTTATCATCTAGGCTTTGATAGAGGGTCACCAGGGCAGACACCTATACAAGAAACCCTTGATTAGTGATTCTATTCAAGAATCCTGTGATGCCAAGGCTGTGGCTTACCACTCCTGGCTTGTAAGAAACATCGCCCAGGGATCGTAGCAGCTGACAACACCTTGTCACGTTGCCTTGCACTAGCAGCAACTGAGCGAGCGTGAAGGCAACGCTGAGGGAAGCATTGGGATGCTTTACAAGGTAGCCCTGCAAGTAGACCAAATATTCACACCATTCAAAATTACTGTTGCATAAATGCCCACTGTTGCCTGATGTAGTGGGGTTTGTTTGCCACCAGATGTCACACTGTGCACTTAAAAATATTTAGGGTTGATGGCCGCGTGCGTAACTTTTTGCATACCATTAATGAGCATCGAAGTATTATTTAGTGGGGTCCGCTTGTATTACCTGCCTGCCGCTTTATAGCACCTATAAGCAACAATGGCACGGGAGCCGGACGCTATTTTTAACCTGTTAGTGTGTGTCTACTGTATTTACCTGAAATGCAAGTTCACTCCCGCCCACTTTTAGACAGGTAAAAAAAAAAAAAGTCTTTTTGAAACAAAACCAAAAACAACAAAAAATTATTTGTCAGAAGACGACTCCTCTTTCCTTGTGCTGTAGCAGACATCGTTATCTAAACAGGGACTGCACTTCAGGGACACACACACAACAAGGTCACGAGGCAGGGCTCATTTGCACATTTATGTCAGTGACGATTTTAAGTGCCGAGTGCAAATTAACCACACACTAGAGACTCATCCAAGACGGCATTTCCGAGAAAAACGGTAGATTCTTTAGACTAGGTGGCACGATGCGAGAAGAGAGACAGCAGCTCACTTCTGTTATAGTGGCCTATTCTAGTAGAATTTTAATATAGTTGAGCCCATTTATAAGAATCTTCTGTAGAATAATAACTCTAGTAGTACGTTGAAACCACTGAGGCACGTCCATCGTCAATGATGAAAGTGAAAGTGTAGGCGACAACAAAAGCTATCTCCGACCTCTGAAGGTTCACGGCTTCACGCTGCTTCAACGGCGACTCCTATTTCTCTTTATAGTTACAGACAAATTCAGCCTACAATTCTGATTCACCCACGCGGAAGGATTGCACGCGAGAAAAATGTAGTCCTGCCAGTGTGAAGTGCACAGTTGTGCCATTGATAGAACTCGCATCACGGAGGTGGGTGGACACATTGTGGACATGTGGAGAAATGACACAGGATGTGATTGAACCTTATCTGTATTATGTTGGACACAAAGTAACTCAATCACTGTTCACATTGTGGAAATCATTTCAGGCGGATACTTTCCACAAAACAAGACTTTTGCCTGCACTCTATAGTCAACTGGAGGTTGCAACACTAGACGAGAAAACAGATTGCGGAACACCTACGAATGAGTGGGTGGAGCAGAATTGTAGGACTTCTGTCACCAACTATAGACAAAGTCATAAAATGTGTATCAGACAGCTGTCCCAAACTCAAAAGAGCGACACAGCTTTAATTCTTTAAATAGAACAGGGTTCCATCTGGACCATCGTTGTTCTCGCTTATTTTCAGTTTTCAACGGATGTCACGTGGCGATTTCACAAAAGCTTGCATATGACAATACTCTGATTATAAGTTTGGCATTCCCGTCAATACTGTTATAAACGGGCTCGACTGTAGAACAGAATAACCACAGCCTCCGAGGTAGTACTTGAAAATTCAGACCTGAATGCAACCTGGACTTTCATTCAGGTAAATATGAGCTTCCAGTCATGGGTTGGCAGAAGAGCTGTGTAGTGTTGAATACGTTAACGGCACCCACCTCAAGTACCTTTACTGCCGTATCCAACTGCTTATCTTTGCAGTAAAATGCTGCAGCACGCAGTAACACAGCTGTGTCAGTTGCCTTTGGGAAATGGTGTTCTAGGCTTGTGATAGCTTTCAAGCACAGTTCAGGCTGTCCCGTGTGATACAGCAACAGACACTGGTTTAAAGCAATAGCCCTCCTTTGCTGTGTTGTCAGCTTGCTGTCTTCAGTTACAGCCATCTTCATCTTTTTCTTGGAGTCAAACACATTCTGATCCTGTAGACATAGAAGAGAAAATACATTAATCTTCCATCGGCAAAATACCAACCTGGATTTTCATGCTAATGCCCAATGTCTGAGATATCCATGCTCACAGCCAAGATGGCACAAGAAAAGTTCCTGCACCACTGGCCTCAAACAATGTTCTAGCATTCCTTTGTCCCCATAGGAAAGATATGCAGGAAATACAAATGGCACACACCTCAAAATAGTGATACACACTTCAATGTATGTATCAACAGGTTCGCTATAACGTATTCTGTCCTGTGGCAAAGACCCTGCTCTTATGTTTAACAAGAAAAAAGCAGCTATGGCAATGAACTTAATAAATAACCGGGAAAGTTTCCTCGTACCAGTGCAAACAACAAGTGTCTAAATTAATGTCCTCTCGCATTCTCTTTTTTTAAGACTTCAAACTTGTTTGATTTGCAAATGCGACAAAAGTAAAACAAATACCTTGTTCAAGGTGACAATGTTATTTGCTGCCACTGCTGAAATTGCATTGTCAGATGGCCTGCAAGGGAAATATTCAAATATTGGTGGATGCTGCCTTAAACTTCCAGCTGGCCAGTGGCAAAAAGTGACAGCTTCCAGATAACCTGCTAGGGTTTACAAGCAAGAACTGATATCATCAAATTTGGTGGAAAAGAAGTGGACAAGGCTATCTTATGCTTAACCCAACGCAAGAGGCCACCACCACCATCCTCAACTTCATTCGCTGCCCACAGATACTTGCTTCAATGGAGTTTTCATTTGCACACAGAAAAAAAAAAAAAAAAAAAAAAAACTTTTTTGCCCCCATCTGAAATTAAGCCAGGGGAAAATCCCAGGCCTATCAATTCTATACCCCCAGATGCTAAAGAGTGGTAGAAGGGTAGTCACCTCTGCTTGAGAACAACATTGTAGAGTCTCATTGCCTGCTCAGGAAGGCCCAACTTTTGCTTCGTGAAACCCAACTGAGTCCTGAAGCACAAATTATAGTACCATTAAAGCCGCATGTCACAGAACATGATATCCTACCTCACAATGGCCAATTCTTCTTCAATTTCATCTTCTGGAACATCATCTTCCTCCAATGTTTTCTTGCAAAGGTCTAATAAGGAAATTTATGTACTGCTTAGTGACCAAAAGCCTAAAAATTCCCCAAGAAAAGAAAGACAACCGATGTTTGGATACCCTAACTCAGCACAGTCACAGGTTAGCATAATCAAGTACTGGCAACATACAATATGGGTGTAAACGCCTACCTTCGGCTTGATGTAGTTTCTTCAATGCGTCTGCGAAGTGCGACAAACTTAGCAAGATGCAGGCCTGGTTGTAGCAGAGCTCGTATGTGTTCTCACTTAGCTTAGGGGCTCCCTTGACCTGAAAATAACTTTCATTGTCTAGTCTCTCAACATCTGAAACAAGCTTCATGTTTGCTTGATACTTTTGCTTTCTTACATGTCAAACTCTGAAAGAGTCAATTTTTACTGTTCCTGCTGCCCCTAGCTAAAGTATACTTGAAGGATACATTCTCCCTTAGAGCAATGGGTCACCCAGTGAAGAAAAGCTTTTGTGTTCACTATTCCCACCTTGCAGTATGCAAGCCTCACAACCCTGGGATTTTGACTTGAATGGATTAGTAAGAAAAGGCTACTTTACATCAACTTATTTCCATATCAACTAACAAATTTGTCAAATGAACACATATATAAGCTAGCACTTTGTGCGGCAAAGAGGGTTTAAGTTAAAAAACCTCTTCTCACCTCTAGCTTCGTCTCGGCCGTTAAACAAGCGATAACTGCAGCCAAGTTCGTCTCCCTTTCTTCTTCGTATTCATCCTAGAATAGGCCACTATTGTGGATTTTTTGCAAGCAATTTGTGAGTCACACCTCACCTCCGAGTTTTTTATCAGGTCCCGGTACACGTCAAAGCATTCCTGGTAATTTTCTAGCCTATACAGCTACAAGTCAAAACATAAGCACACACACACATAAAAAAAAAAGAACAGAAGGAGGACACTTACAACTTGCGCCTTTAGTTCCTTCACTTTAAAACTCGGGTTGGAAATTTTTGAGAGTATGTTCCATGCTTCCTCAATTTTATTCAGCCTGTATAGACAGTAGGCCTTTTCGAAAGCAATATCCCTGAAAGTCGAAAAAAACCTGTGAAACAGCACTTAAAGTAGAAAATCTGCAGGGACTTACCCAATGTGTCTTGCATTTTCTTTGATCGTATCAAGGGCATCTTGAAAGTTGCCCAGCTGTATCTGAGATACTACTTTACATTGTAGTGCTTTTTCTTCTGTTGGAAAGTCGTGAAGCACTGAAAAAAAAAACAAAAAAAAACTATCCACTGTTACTATTGTAAAGGCAGGATTTTCGCAGGGTTATTTCAATTTGAGGGCCTACCCTTTTTACTGACTTTTGTCTGTTTTTTGGGTAGTTTTCGGAGCCCAATCTTTTAGGCATTTTGGAGAGTTGAAAGATGTGCAGAGTAAAGAGGAAACTATTTAAGTCAAGGCCTAACGTTATTGTGAAACTGGTTTAACAACATCTGCACTCAAGAGAAGCATACCACGCAAATAAAAGAAAAATGAAATACTCCAGAAAAAGAAAGAAAGGAGGGACGCACACATGTTCTCCTTGCTATTTAGCCACTCTCACGACAACCGCACATTTGTCTTGCAACATACATTCCTGTTAATGGGGTACAACAAAGCGGTTCCAGCATCAAAATTCTGCCCTCGGGGATTTGCAGGAACCAGAAAAAAAAAAAAAAAAAAAAACAGAAGAGACCCACCTGGAGAACCTCACTGGCAAACACTCTTGTTGTTAGAGTTAGAAAAAGAAAATGGTATCTTACATTTGTCGCACACTTTCAGGGCACGATCATATTCGCCACTTTTGCCGCAGCGGCTGATCTCCAGAAAAAGAGAAGACAAAACATTATTTCCAGCTGGTTGAGACATCACCGCATGCAACGCACGCGCTGTTTTTTCCTACGTGTGGCTAAGTTTCCATAGTCACCACCAGGAGGCCCTCGAGCCACTTTTTACTCTGCTTTTTACAAGTTTTTAACCCTCCGCTCCCCTCAATTGAAGAAAAGAAAGGGCAATATATTTGCATGTATATTTGCGTACCAATGTCACACATTGTAGTAGCTGCTGAAACTGTCGTCACCATTTGATACAGCATTTGGTGAATAATATCGCCAAGTCTAACGATATGAGATGAATCAAATTGGCGACGCTGTATGGCCATAGGGAGGTGTTGCAGCCGCCTAAAAGAAAGAAATAATAGTAACATCTTGATGCGTGTTTAAGCTACAGAAAACCCTCTCGTGATATAGGAACTTTTTTTTTTGACGAGGACTACGTACGAGTTCAAAACAACAGGGGACGGCTTCCAGTTTCATCATCATTATCATCATCGTGCAGCGCAGTTTTCGTTTGCCGTCGCTGTTTACGAGTATTCGGTATTTCTGTGATATTCTTTGTTGTTAAAGACACGTACGTATGCTTATTTTTGGCGTTCAAACGTGTGTTCTTTCCATGCGATTTATTAGATGATCAAGCTGACAGATCAAGTCGCGACTCCAACGTTGGAGAAATTGCTTAGCCGTAGCTTTCGTGGTTAGGGAGAACGAAGTTACGGATGCAGAACATACCTCAACCATTGAAAAAACCCGCTTTAACTTTTTTGATCGTCTAAAATTTATTCAGCTTTGTAGTCTATCGCAGCACAATGAATCGACCCGTATCCGAAATAATCAAGAGCAAAGACTCCGATGAGCCCAAGAAGCAGTCCAGAGAAGATTGGAGAAAAGCAAAGGAACTAGAAGAAGCAAGAAAAGCGGGCACAGCACCTGCTGCTGTCGATGAAGAAGGAAAGTATGTTCATATTTGTTCTGCCTGACTTAGTAGCAATAAATGTGTTGGGGAATACTGCGCAAGAAAACTGCCGGAATTAAAATCTTTCACATTGCTAAATACTTGATAGTAAATGATATAAGAGACACAGAGCATCACGAAAACTCCATAGGAGGTGAAAAGATGGGTAGAGAAAAATATAAATAACATGCCTATGCAGTCATGAGTGTTAAGCAGGTGAGTAGGTAAAGCTGTTGGGCCCCTGTGAAGAAACCAATTTTTGCTTTATGAGCTTTGGTGAGTAAGTTTGTATGTTCTGTGTTTGGCAGGGATATCAACCCACACATTCCCCAGTACATAGCATCTGCTCCATGGTACTTTGGGGCCAAGGGACCAACGTTGAAACATCAGCGTCCACAACCAGAAAAGCAACAACAGTTTTCTGGAATCCGCGACTACTACGCACGTGGAGAGTTTGTAAGTGAACAAGGCATTCTCTTTTTCTTTTCAACAGCTGCAGCTTTTATCCAGGCTGGAGCAGCAACAAAGTACCGGAAAGGTGCGTGCGAAAACTGTGGCTCCATGACTCACAAGAAGAAAGATTGTTTTGAGGTAAATTGGTGTCTTGAGCAAAACAAATAAACTGTTACATAACTGCCACTTTGAGGAATTTCTTGTCTGTTTAATGATGCTTGCCATGAAAATGCCAAAGTGACGCTACTCATTTCAGAGGCCACGAAAAGTGGGTGCCAAGTTTACAGGCAGTGATATCGCACCAGACGAGAAGGACCTACCGGAACTTGAGCTGGACTATGACGGGAAGCGTGATCGCTGGAATGGTTTTGATCCAGCTTGCTACCAAGGTGTTATTGAGGAGTACCGCAAAGTTGAAGAGGTGTGATCATTCATGTTGAATTTGAACCCTTTGTGCTACATACTAGTTTGTACCCTTTTTTAGGCCAAGCGTCAGCTCAAAGAGGACCGCTTAAAGCACGACATAACAAGCATAGACGGTGGTGCTAACACACGTGACGTAAGAGCGCTACATTCTTTCATTATCTTTTGTTAGCCAAGTGTACAGGTTTTGCTTGATCCCTGCTGTTTTGTAAATAAAGTTAGCTGGATCACAGGAGCCAGAGTCTTATTTTGTTCCATGTCTGTGTAAGCCATGAAAGCTGGGAAATAATAGCTGTTAGCAGGAAAGGATGTGAAACAGGGTCAGACAGGATCAAGCCTGGCATTATGATATGATCCAGCCGTATGTAATTTTAAGCTGCCGTGATGGTGGTGTCCAGGACATCATCTGCTTTTAGATATACCCTTGAAACTACAGAACGGAACTGCTGCTTAGTATCGAGACAGTTTTGAAACTTTCAGGTTGCATACTGATCATTAGTTTTACAAAGACCCCTTTCTTTTTTCTTCTATACAGATTTTTATTAAAAAGGTGACGAGAGCTTTCGACATGACCTGGCAGATACTTTATGCAACACAGTGTACAACTGTTTTGTGATTCATTAACTTTTTCATTTAGAGCTTTTTGAGAAATTCTAGGTCAATTTGCTAGATTAGTTCTCTTGACAGTTTCTGCTCACATAGGAAGGTGGAAGGTGCTCCTTGAACATCAAGTTTTGTCTGCAATACGAGTGATTGCTGTACGCATGAAACAAGTGCTTTGTGTTGTGCAGGATGACAGCGAGGATGACGCTGATGGTGATGAGGACAAATATGCAGACAACGCTGATATGCCCGGCACCAAAGTAGACAGCAAACAGCGGATCACTGTTAGAAACCTCCGCATTCGAGAGGATGTAGCCAAGGTGCGTCAATTTCTTGCACGGCTGGTGATGGTGTCAATATATTCACACATTGGAGTGTACTGTGCAGATATTCCTTATTTGTCCACATGAATGAATACACGTCGGGGCCTCTATGAGAGGAATGCCTTGAAATAGTGGTCCTTACTTGACAAAAATGTGCATACTATAGCTCTCTGTGAAATTAGCAGCTTTTATGCACTCATATCTCAAAACCCAGGTTGAAAATCACTTTTGTTTGCTCGTGCACATTGTGCAGAAATTCTATACATGATACGCAAATGCTCTGCAGTAGTGTTGTGGAACTAAACTTGTCCTGGGTTAACTTGTCATTTTCTAAGCTATCAGAAAAGTCGTTTCACCCGTCAAGTTAAAATTTGTACAAGCATCTGTACAGAACTACAACAACACAACAGACTTCTGACAGCAAGTATACATAGTTAGTTGCATTTCACTTAAATGAGTGACACGATTTTAGTTGTGTGTAAATAAGTACAGTTGAACCCCGTTTATCCGGTTTTCATTTATCCGTATCTCCTCTGTCCGAAGAAAAAACTCTGGAAGGCAATTGATTCCATGTACTTTTGGCACAGTTTATCTAGTTTCCGGAATGGGGGTCGACTGTAATTGCCTTCATTAAAAAGGAGTTTAGTTACAGTAGGGTGTGTTTTCTGCAGTACCTGAGAAACTTGGACCCCAACTCGGCATATTATGACCCCAAGACTCGTTCGATGAGGGATAATCCTTATAAGACCGCCAACAAAACTGCGGAAGAGTGAGTTTTGCAGTTTTCTTCACATCTAGTCTTGTTAGTATTTACTATTAAGTGGCTAGTACTGTATTGTTGTCCTTTGGAACATGACTCTGTTTGTAATTACTGTATTGGCAAAGCATTTGCTAATAGTGTGAGGATAGCACTGAATTAGTGGCAGTCTTACATTAGTGGCTGCAGTAATTTGGCCTTGAAAAGTGTGACAAGCAGCTATTTCTTTGATATTGGTAACATTAATGGGAGGGTGTTGTGTTCCAGGCTGCACTATGCAGGCGACAACTTTGTGCGCTACACGGGCGATACCAAGAAGGTGGCCGAAGCCCAATGTAAGAACTTGTTAACCCAAAAAGGGTTAACTGTTATGCGTATAGTGGTGAATAAAGTTGTTTCTTGCCGGTCCAGTATTTGCGTGGCAAGCATATGAGAAAGGAGTGGACGTACATCTCCAGGCGGATCCGACAAAGGCAGAACTTCTCAGCAAGGAATTCCTCTCAAAAAAGGAACAATTCCGCCATTCCATGAAGGGAAGCATCGTGGACAAGTATGGTGGAGTCGAGCACCTTCAGCAGCCTCCAAAGGAACTAATCTTCGCCCAGACTGTACGTGCTCCAGTATTTGATATACACCAAGGCTTGGCCATGGGCAGTTGATGGATCATTTTTCCAAGTTTTGCGATATTTGGAGTGCGCCTTTCTTCATGGTTGTCGTGCCGTTGCAGGAGGATTATGTAGAGTATTCGAGGCACGGGGAGGTGCTAAGAGGAGGCGAAAAGCCCATAATACGCTCAAAGTACGAGGAGGATGTCCTCATCAATAACCACACGGTAAGTCGCTAGATATCTACCACATATTTAGTCACATGTGAAGAATGCTGTTATCGGGATCGTAGTATGTTATCTCAGCCAGAACAAATGGAGGGTCATTGGGTATAATCTGAGCTAAAAATATTTTACGTGCTGGTTCCTGGTGCTAGATGCATGAAATGTGCTGTTTCAGACCGTGTGGGGTTCATACTGGAAGGATGACAGATGGGGCTACAAGTGCTGCCACTCCTTTGTCAAAAATTCCTACTGCGTGGGTGCCACGGGACAAGCCATCCAGTCAGCCGTAAGACTCTTTCACATTTCAACTTTCTTTGAGGTATGAAATTCCGGTTTGAACTTAAAAGTACTGTAAAGCAACAAGCGTGCTTCTTGGGTGTTTGCCATTATTTAAGTGGTCATTGTTCACACGGGAAGCATAACTTTGTGTGTTATAGTTTGCTGTCCAAATTGTGATCAAACTGGCTGCTGCAAGTCCTTCTTTAGGAAGCTTTGTAGTGCAGCCTAATTAAATGACTGCCACGCTGTTTGTTGGATCATTCCAGTATTAATGAAGGATTGCTCTGTTCAATACAAGTGATACCCTGTGCTATAGCCCAACAAGGCAAACACACAGGCAAAGTTGGTGGATGTAATAACGGGGCTACAGGGCAATGAGGAAACGATGACTTACCTGTTTTTTTTTTTTTTTCCCACAGGAGGCAACTCATGGGACCCTTGACCAAGTACTGGAGAGAAAAGAGCCTGCTATTGAAGAACACGAGGAGGTTCCACAGGTAGGCCAAAAGACAAAATTACTTTTCTTTCTCATCCTCCCACAGGATTTAAATCAAGCGATTTCGGACGACAATGTTGAAGGAAAAACTTCTCGTTTGTCTTAGAGCGTTGAACCATTCTCACAGTTAAAAAAACGTGGTCAACGTTTCCTACAGTACTACTTTTAACACAATTTGCTCGCATATTACAATAGTTGCATACAATAGAATTTTGAATTTCTGTCACTGTTATTGTAAATGGGTGTCACTAGGTGCCCTGCATGGTTCCCTATCTGGTGCAAACTGTGGTACAACTTGGTAACCCAAGGCTATTTCTGTGCTTAACCTCTGTGAAATTTAGCAGCAGAGTAGTAGAGTAGTTTGAGTTAAAATCGAACAAGGAGTGAAACTCGTGTGTTTGAAATATATGCGGCGGAGCATATCAAATGACGAAAAATGAGCCAGATACGAAGCTCGTGCAGTATGGGCTTTCAGAGCTCAAGAGGGTGAAAGCAAAAGGCGTACTTTCTTCCAAGTCAACTTTGAGTGTATGGGGCGTGCGTCATATAATTTCCACAAATTTATCGCTTAGTTATTTTCTCAATAAATGCCAAAGCTTCAAATAGCGTGGCTTCAGGATTATTCGTTTGAGAGCAATGAGATAAGTGCTTCAAATCATCAAGGTATTACAGTGCCTTCCTGATGTGATGAATGTTTGCATTGTATGCACAAGCTATTACATATCGAAGTAGTAATGAATTTTCACTTTGTCTGCAGGAAGAGACCGAAAAGAAGAAGAAGAAGAAAAAGAAAAAGAGGAAGACAGTGGCCAAGCAGCAGGAGTCCAGTAGCGGTAGTGACAGCGAGGATGAAACAGAGAGGCAAAGAAAAATCAAAGAGGTTAGCAGGATGCTCTTGTGCTGTGAATAGAAAACGAGGGTGTCGTTTGCATCTTGCAGGCCATGCAGGCCATGGACCATGATGTGGAAGTGGATGAGAGGAAACGGAAGTACAACAGCATGTACGACGCAAAGGCACCGACAGAAGAAGAAATGGAGGCCTATTTCCTCAAGCGAAAGAGAGACCATGATCCCATGGCCTCGTTCCTTTCGTAGTATGCAATTGAATTTAAATTTTTTAAATTCTCTTTAATCAAAAACAGCATGAGATAACAGAGGGCACTATCACATGATTAAACAAAGCCCCGAAAGCTCCGTACCACACTGCACAGGAGGCAACACTGTAAACGTCGGCTGTTCCTTTTTTGGCTGGACCTCCTCGTCCTTAGTAGGCGTTGCTGCCCCGTCCATCCAAGTTTCTTCCATGCGCTCCTGTACTTCACTTCTGGCCTGCACCTGATATATACCCACTGCTGTCTTTCCCAATTGGATTTATATTAGGTGACACGACGTTTTCAATTACCCGTTTGTAGTCTTCGTAGCAGGCTGGGTGGTATACCTGCGCAAAAGACTTTTGTTTCGAGGCTCCTCCGGTCACAGTGGAGAGGAACTTGCCTTGCCATTAGTTCGTGTGGCATTTCGCAGGTGCCATTCCTCCTCTTCCTCCACCCAAAACAGTTCAAAGGCTTCTTCACACACTGCACAGTTCTGAATAGAGAACACTTAACCAATAAGTTGGTAAGAATCAGCAGATGCACTTGTTGGAGATGCAAAGAAATATGCTATGCAAGCAGATGGAGCTGAGCATGCTTGTCATCTCTTCCTTTTGTGCACACAAACTCACTCACAGTATTATTACATCTTGTGTAATCTGAGGAGGTAAAAGGCAGGCAACGACTATTGCAGTGGGGACAGTTGTGTCCAGAGTCCTCTTCAGATACCCTGTAAGATATCTGTAAAGGGTGGCAAGGAAGAAGAACATTCCCCATACACAGCTACCTGACTGAAAATTTCCATCAGTACCCGAGGACATGCTATGGCAGGTTGGATCTCAAACCAGGGTTCACTAGCTAATTATATGCTACTGTTGTCTGTTCACACACATTCAAAGAATGCTGTGGTGAAACGAACTCCGCAGCCTACTCACGCTGTCGTCTCCCATGGCAGGCACACTCTCCACCACATCCGAGCAATTGGTGACTTGCATCATGCCGGCCTGCTGCTCAAAGAAACTCAAGGCTACACAGCAGAAGATGATAGTTGTGTAAAGAACCTCCTTTCGTGCTCCTCAACCCTACATACCTCTGTCTTCAAGGTCCTCAACTTCTTCAAACTGTATCCAGTCCTTGAAAAAGAAAAGCAAAGGCTAGCTGTTAAACCTGTTCCTGTGCTTGTATTCTTTTCCTCTTTCTATAGCCTGTGAGCTCAAAGTAAAATTGTCTCCCACCAGCTTTTGGGATACTGTGCAGTCCTTGGGTGTGTTTTGGCTTTTTTTTTTTTTTTTCTTTCTTTCAGACCGGGTGGTAAAGCAGGGTTATTGATTGGGGTGGGAGCTTTCGTATGTTCTTAAGCATTACCTCGCCCTCACCCCAGAATCATTCCAATGTTTTGCAAAACCATCGCCTGCTTGTGTTGCCTGGNTACAGTTATGCATTGTGGGAAAAGTGAAGCCAAATTATAGTTACACGTACGTGAGCTCTGTTTGAAAAATTCGTCCCACCTCCGATTTTTGCTTGGGCAATACTCAAACAGACATTCTACCTTCTCACAAACTTGCAGAAGTAAACATTTGAGAAACATTCTTAAGGTCTGTCTACATCTAGCTAGACTGTGTCTAATGTACAAGCTCCACCAGGTGTAATGGAACAGAGAAGCTTATACAGCTTTACCTCCACTTCATAGAACCATTTTCGCGAGAAAGCCTTCCGAATGCCATCCTTTGACCTGCGGTTAGTACGGAAATGCCAGTCTAGGTGTTGACTGTATTTTTTAGACTTGTCATTTGTAAAGCGAAGTCCACATGAGGCACACTGGGCTCCAATGTACAAAGCTGTGATCACACTGGGGTGTTTGCTGCAGGTGGTAAAGAATGAAGAATGAGGCAATGCTCAAGGAGATAAATCTGAGTAGAAGGAGCATTTTC
>JARGYV010121273.1:0-11950 GCA_029532675.1 Ornithodoros moubata | reverse complement strand
ATCAGACAGATACTTGTAAAAAAGAAATTTCTTCGATTGGTGCACCCGTTAGCGAATTATTTAGCCCGGGGATTTAACTGAAACACCCGGTATATGGAATTTACTGAGAACGTTCCGGAGCCTAAAATGAAGCCTATATGTCCTGTTTTCTTCGTGTTTTCAATTTGTTTCAGCTCATTCTATATATCTGTTATCACCTCCAAGTTGATTCAAACTCGTACGCATAAAGGCCCCACCAACCAGGGCTTGACCAAAAACTGATAAGCAAAGAATGAGGGAGTGCACGATTGTCACAGCCAACTGTTTACGTCTCTTACCACAAGCCCAGTCGTCTGTCGTTTCCTGCATATTTATGCACGAAAAGACACTGATGTATCTACATGGGATCCCAACCTCTACCTCTTGGGTGAGACGGAAGCACAAGAGACTTTCTACTGTCAGTGCCTAGCCGTCTAACAGCAATCGAGACAAAACTTTCATTTTTCTCGACGCGAGGAATGAATACAAAGAGCACACAACGAATATAATCGTCGTTTTTGTTTGATTTAGTACGTAGTGACAACAATTGGACGAAGTTGAATTCTTTATGAACAAATTCTCCTATTACACAAACGCGAAACGATAACGGGGTATAACATATACATAGTACATATTCGTACATGTCACCCCAGGCGTCTTGTATGCATGTCGTATGCTATTTTCACATACACACAGTCGCCGCTCTTCTCGTTGTTACAGTGGAGAGATTATATAAAGACAGCGTCTCTTAAAGGGCCGTAACATCAAATTCTTTTCTTGAAGATTTTTTACTTGAATATTGAGGGGTATAAAATATAAAACACTCCTGCATAGTTTCGCGACGATTGGCCTGGTTGTTTCTTTTTAAATTAAGCGCTCCGCAAAGCGCTGAGCGGCCGCTTCTTGCCCTCCGGAGGAGGAAGTCCGTGAAGTCAACGCTTCCTTGGTACACTTGTCTCCCTGACGGCATAACGTGGTACTGCCATGCCAGTTTTCACATCATTTGAATTCATTTGTATTTTGTCAAATAATTTTGACGAACTGCGGTGTCAGAAAATAATTATTTAATGGTGTTTCATGTTAATGATTATTTAGTGATGATTTAATGATGTAATGATAATGATTCTTTTAATGCTGTTGCTAAGATTTTCTACGACGAACCTACAGGTGATTCGCGTCCTCAAGCCACCAGTAGCCAGAAATCCCTAGCACGAGCCACGATGGCGTTTCCAGCGGTAAGATTGATGCGTGTCATTTATTGACTTCCGGACTTTCACTGCAAATGAAAATCAAACAGTTCACCCACGAGATGTCACGGGCCCTTTAAACATCCCCTGTACTTCTTCAAGTTCTGGGTGTGACACAATGACACACTCTCCAACACTGCGATCAAAATTAATTCTGGCTCCACCGAGGACACTAATCTCAACTACTGTTTAATATCTGTAATCAATTATCCTGGAATCGTTTGTTCTTTCTCGCAGGTGTCTGGACAAGAGTGTACGAAAAACGACTGAAAGTTAGGATTAAATGTAACTTGTAGGTGCAAGCATTAAACTAACCAGTACTGATCTAACGTTTTCCAAAAGCAAATAAAAACTATAATCAAAGGACCGTGTCACCGTTACCAGTTGAACACACACGGGTAATAATCTTGTTAGAATTTGTACCCAGCGTAGAACATGTCAATTTTCATGTTGGGGTTATGGAGCGCAGAAGAGAAAGAAAGGAGTGCACTTTAAAATCAATGTTTTATCGTAGTTCGTATGAACAGATGATGGAAGCTAGATTGAAACAGTCCGGTCTGTTTCAATTAACGTTTTCTTTTATAATTATTTCTACAAATGCCTTGATGAGGGACATCCGGTGCCGAGCTCAACGTCATCTCGTCCTGCAATGTGACGTGTAATCAATGACCACGCGATATATGTCTAAACGCGGTGACGCGGTGTGCCTGGTAGTCACTGCGAGTACTCGGGTGAGATCACTGCGCACTAACTCAAAATGCTGAAATCTGAGTACGCACGCATCAGATGCACCTGACATTATCACCTCAATAACCTGTATTGCACGCTGAAATGAATAATTTTGTACTATCTGTACATCAGTCATGGTAGGGACCTATGTGGTGGCAGGAAGGGCCACATGTATGCAGCAAAAGCCACGCATCTCCTTTCGCGACACACCTACAACTAGGAGTACGCACGTGACGCAAAGCTCCCTGTATTACGCCTACTCTGCAGATCCGTCTGTACACTACCGCCCTTATTTCACTAACGTAAGCAAACATTCATCAATCGTCGATTTCCGCTTTACATACACATGAGACGAGCAAAGCCCGTAAAGGTTAAGAGCCCAAGGACAACGAGATGAACTCCAGGCATGACCTCTTCTCATATTCCCGAACGATTCGAGGAACATCGGCCACTGTTTCGCGGCACTGTATCGGTTACGGCGTCACCCAAACATGCTTAGGCAACGTGCAAAAATTTCAACACTACAAGTCATGACAAAAAAAGTGCTACTCTCGAAATGTCGACATCTTGCTCTATATAATATTTATTTAAATAAACAAATTTATCATCTATACTGCTTCCTATACTCTGTCATCCGAGTCTTCGTTCTTTCACTACTGTACAACTCCGTGGCCGACAGATCCGGCCAACAGTGACTAATTGATTTTTTCAATTCATTTCGCCACCTACATATACATACATATATACGTACAGATATACTTTTCCACTCCCCCGACGCCTTTTACTTTGGCTTCCTTTGCTTTTTGTTCTCTTGTGTTCGGGCCAAAACTACCGTTTAGTTAGTTGCACCTTGTCGAGTCTGTGAACATCTTTCCACGTCCCGCGGAAAGCTGACGTTATAGGAAGTTAGGACAAATGCCTACAAGACAACATCGATGTACAACATCTTAGCGTGCTGCTCCCTTGCTAAAACGAACCGTCACTTGAGGTCACCTCAGGAGCTAGCGCTTACAAGCAACCGCGCCAGAAGAGTCCCATGGTCTACAAGCAGAGAACGCCCACCTACTCATGCAGTATGTTCATGCCACATATGGATGAGAAACGAAGCAGAAGAAACGGAGCATTGAGCAAGATATTCCATTTGGATCAGCTCCTGTCCCCATGTAGACTTCAGCTGCCGTTACGCCAGGAAGGAAAAAGAGATTCGAGACAGATGAACGCATTGATAGGATTACAGTTAACCTCGAAAAGACGAAGTGGCATCGGTCTCAGCAGATTTGGGTCGCGAGGTGTGAGAGCTGAAAGAACGGGAGAAACTCGTAATTCAATAATTCAATAACGAGGGCAAGAGGCACCTCACTAGGGCCTGAGCAGGAGCAGCAGCAGCAGCCAGGTGCTGCAGCACGGCGTCGATAACAATCGATGCCAGCAGTGCTTGCCAGAGGGACGGCGAACCCGCCATGTCTATTTCCCCTGCTTCTGTCTGGATGCAGAATATTGGCAAGGAAGCCCTAGTAGAGAGGAGTTCTGACAAGGAACAGGTGTAGCTCTGTTGCGTTAGATAATATACCTGCTCAGTGTCCGGCCCACTGTTCTAGGTTGGCCGGTTTTCCTGTGAATTTGAGTCCAGGTCCCTGCTGATGATGAATGGAACGGGAACAGGCAACAAACGGGTGTATAAAAAGGAGTTCGACACGTCTACAGCTTCATATCTAACAACTGCAGAGTTGTTTAAAAGGAAAGAGTTGTTTAAAAGGAGGACACTCTTCAGTATGCCATAATGCCATTACGTCGTGTATGTTATAGGTGGTTATCACCTGTAATTACATCACACTTCGTCAAGGTGCTGAACAGAGATTCGCACAGCATGAAGCTTCCTTTCTTAAGTGCTAGAAAGAAGGATGTGTTAAAACACGACAGGTACAACAGCTCCGAGATGCCGGTGGCGCTCACTGGTGGGGTGCACGAGACTGAGGAAATATGAAATAATTCGTGCTTCGTACGTGACTGAAGCCTGATGACAACAGTAAACAGCTGTCGATTTTAGTATAACTATTCGTGAAGGCCGGTAGAATGCCTTGTCTACTGCTGCCAATCTTCACAGAAGGTTGCGAGTGACACGTTCAACCACTGTATGGCGCAGTAAACTTCAGCGTTCACTTTCCTATATCATGAGGACTAACTGGGATAGAACGTTTGATACTCTACTCTCAAGAGCAGGAAAACGGTAACTTGACCACATCCCCCGTCTGTGGTGAGAAATACGACTTACTTTTGTGAGGAACACCTTAAGTAGAGCAACGAAGAGGATGAGGATGAAGATGGCGAAAATTAAGATTAGGCACATTTAAACCACGGCCACCTATATACTTAAGTATTTTGGTTTATGCTTCGTTCAGGTTACTTTAGTGAGAAATAATAATAACCATAATAAAGTTCGCGAAAGTAAGCAAAATACAGTAGCTGACAGACGCGAAAACTGCACTCCCTACGTTCCATATACAAACTTTCGGTGGCTCCTAGGTCGTGGTCAAATGATAAGATACGCCACTACAACTACCATCACATCCGTCACATGGTACACGGATCGAGCTCGTTTCACTATTCACCTCTTTACACGGTACCACATACGCTTCATTATAAAATCATTCCCTCCCATGAAGTGAGTGTCCGTGTTAATTGTCTTTCGTACTTCGATCGGGCTTCGATCCATCTGGAATGATTTCTCCGACTTTTTCTTCTGCATGTGACGGACCAAAATTTTGTATTTTGTTTCATCATTTGAGTTACTCAGCAGTTTTAGGACACCTGGCAACGATATCTTATGTAACACCTTTCCCTGCTGATTTGCGCGTATAGTGGGGAATTCCTGTTGCGGTATGTCAGATGACCGCCAGCATCTTCTATTGAGCCTATATTTATGATTCTCAAAAGCGTAAAAGCAACGGTATACGTTCCAACCAATGAATCAGCTGGGTCGTGATTTCATTAGCAAGCAGGCATATAACACAATAGCAGCACTTTTTTGAGGAACGTGGGGCTACCTTTCTTCACAGGAACGCACGTTTGCATTGCAGGGCTATTAAAGGTAATCGAAGAACGTACGCAAAGGCATTCTTCTCAAGGACGAGAAACAAGTTAACATATCAGTACAAAAGCGATATGGGCTCACGGATACACTACACAGCACTATATACTACGCTGTTATTTTCGCATGGGTTTGCGTGGGAGTAGTGCACTTAGCACCAACCGTCAAACAGAATGATATATTCCGGGGCTTAGATTTGTTGAAAACCATGTGGGAGGAGCAAACATGGAACATCTTGTCCAAGTACACACCTACACTACACTAAACTACGTTACACTACAGCGGCAATCTGGCAGCCAGTTCAGTTGTTAAAGCCGGATACAAGTTTCAGGGACATTTTTCTGGCGAGAGAGAAAAAAAAAAAAAAAAAGCAGCGCTGCCTTTTGGCAGTTACTGCGAAACAAGAAAGTAAGTGTGCATACGAAACAGAGGCCATGCCTATGACACACTGCGCCTTTTTAGCTCGCCTCTTTAGAGAGGTGTTGACTGCGCTCGCTAGCGTCTTAACCAAATCAGGAATAGCTCTCAGTGGTAGAACCTGTCCAGCCTCTTTCCGTTCATTCCACAAGAACTTGGAATCTTCGTTCGTCAGTAAAAGTTTTACAGTTCGTATAGGGTGATATTACGCGTGCTACGGTACGCACTGCTACCATACATCTTGCGTGCATTTACGTTTTTTTTTTTTCCTGAACCTTCAATTCAACAATTCCACTGACTGCGTGAGGTGATAACAGGAGTTCTTCTACGGTGTAGTTGGGACAGCTTGGAAATAATTAGTGGGAATAATTAGTGGACTTATTATTGGGAGTGGAAGTGACCTCGAGCACTGCACTGCTGTGACCTCTGCAACTATGTACTAAGCTTATATTTCGTACAAGGAATATGCCTCATTGTGACACCTAGAAAAGCTGCGTAAGTGGCAAAAAATGCATAACTGGTTCGATCAATCATCAAATGACAATGGCCAAGTTTTGTTTACACGTAATCTGCGAAAAAAAAAAAAAGGCAAAAAGGGCTCGGTTATATTTGCGCATAGTTAGCATATTTCAGCGTCATCTTCATCTATCTTGTTCCCCCATCTTTTTCATCCTTCACATACAACCTAATCTCTCCCTGCGTTCTCACCTTCATCACCTGTCATCACTTCGACATCACGCGAGACACGCTTGACCACACCGCATCCACAACCATGACCTCTGTTTTTAGTGATTTGGGAGCAACAGCGATAGAAATGTCCTCTCCCGTCAACGTGTAAGGAAATGTTGACTGCTTTCGCTGGGTGGTGTCCACCTCTGCGTGGCAACCTGTATTTGGGTCCCAGAACTTTCTCCTCCATCTTCATCCAATCGCCGCTCTCGCCTGTCCACATCGACATGTTCAATCTGTGAGCTACCCTGTCGCCGTTCCTCTCTTCGATCTCTGCATCTCGTATAACAGAGAGAAAGAAGCGCGGGCGAGTTGGGTAAGTATGGTCCGTTAACAGCTTGGACTGTCGGAGATCACAGTCAAGTCAGTTTAGCACGTAGAAAAAAAAAAACAAAAACAAAAAAGAAAAAAACAAGAAGTGCGCAACTTTGTAATTCCTTTTTCATTTTTGTTTAGCTATTTTTTGTATAATTTTGTTCATTAATTTTTTCTTCTTTTTCTTTAGTAGGAAGTGCAGTATTCACTTGTCATGCGACGGTTCAATCCACTCTGATCGTGTCCTTTTCCTGAGCATCCAGCTATCGTAGAGCGTTGGACGGGTTTGTGGTTTTCTACTGTAATATAGCTCGACATTAATGTGACGGCTTGCCTCGTCGCAGCGTTTAGCCAGGGAGTTTGAAACGTGAGAATCTCAACTTTGGGAGCTGTAGTACTACAAATAAGACTTAGTTATTTAAACTTACATCTACTACTGATATTATCAACTATACTGTAGCACCTGCGGTACAGAAGCAGAAGAATATTTATAATACGGCATCACCCATACGAGTTCTTTTTGTTTTGTTTTTTTTCTGTAGATAAGCACAAACACAACGAAACGAAAACTATGGGTACAGGGTCAGTTTCAAATGAATCGCGTGCAACAGGCATGTATAATCATTGCGCCCTTGGGTACTCATCATCCTCAAAAGTATGTGTCACAGGCTCTGACCTACGTGAGTCATCTATTTCAACCATTACTACTTCACAGCCGTGATGTTGAAGTGATATGTTCTAGCGCTCTGTGATTTCTCGCATTCATAAACTCCTCTATTGTCATCTATAGTTCCTTTCTAAACAAGAAAAACGGCGAAACTCAGAAATGAAGATTGGTTTCTCTCACATTGTGCGAGTATATGGCCCACCTATTTTTTGGAACACGATGAACTAATAAAAACGAACTGAAACAAGAGCCTCTAGAGAAGATGACAATCCTTACCGGAGGAACGCTTTAGTGCAGAAAAAAAAAGTTATTTATTTATTTATTTGCTTTGAGTGCCCACCAACGGCACGTGGCTTAAAGGGTGGTGCACTTTTATAAAAGTGAAACATTTTAGAATTAATAAAGCCAGGTCTAACATCATAAAAAGAAAAGAAAAGCGCGGTGACATGATCAAATGCCAAATAAATATACAGTACTAATCCGTAAGAAGCTTCGAAACATTCTGCTTGTACATGCATCTGTCGACGAATATTTCTATATCACAGGAACAATAAGAATTATATAAAATTTGCATTCTAGTAAGTGAAGAGGCAGTAGCTGTATTGCTATTGCAAAACAACATTGGATATCTCGGGGGGCGAATAGGGCAATAATAAGAGACGGACTCTGTCAAATCAATACAATCTACCCTTGCATGAACAATGTTATATAGAAAAAGAAGATCATGCAGAAGTCGTCTAATGTGAAAAGTGTCTAAATTCATTAACCTCAGAAGTGAACAATAGTCATAAAATCGACAACGCCCAATATATATGTCATAAAGTATGGGCACAAACCCTTTCAATTTTCTCGGAATTTGTTATGACCACCATCTGTTGCCAGTTTAGAGAACGAATACAACAACGGAATGCTTGTGCGTCCTGTGCACCGATTTTACATATTTTGCGGTAACAATTAGCGTATTTGTTTACTAGAAGTAATAACAACAGTGGCTAAATAAAACTTCGGCTGTCGCACAGCTTTAACTGTTCTAACTGGAGATTCCCATCGAAAACTGCAGAAAATCGAGTTGTAATTCATACGATAACCTTGTAGTCCAAAACCGTACGAAGACGATCAGCGCAAGTCTACGTGCTTGCACAATCTAAGTTTTCTCTTCAGAACGTACTTGGCGAAAACCCGTTACAGCTGTGAGTTTTAGTAGGCGTAATGAAGTAGAACGGAACACCTTTGAATAGACTAACGCCAACGAGTCCATCCGCGGTTCCCATGTTCTGATATCAGATCTTCCCCGCCACGGACGTCATCATCAATTGCAACAACCAGTGACAAAACGTGCTACTTATTCCAAAATCGAGCCAAAATTGTGAAAATATTAGGAAAATGATCACTAAGCGTGGCACATAGAGGTCCCTGTGGCCTTACCATGTATACAAATAAGCAGCGGAGGGGAAAATGCACTAAACGGAACGTGCTAGTGCGCAGCGGTTCACTGGAGCTTTTCTCCGCGCAGGCGATCACGTTCCTAGGCGCACATCGCGGCGCACGTAATGGTAATGAAGTGTCCAACCTGGGTGGAAAGCAGTAATCGTGCACTCACCCTAGAGTGTCCTTAGCCTTAGCAGCAGCGCTCGAACAGGGAGACAAAATGTTCGTGCTGCGCGGGTGGTCGGCATTGCGGATGGCACCCAGCTATCCGAAGGGGCTCCCAGCGTGTGGCCGTGGGAGCACAGGTGGTAGACCGGGTCTGCACTTGCGTTTAACAGGCCGTCAGTTGAAATGACAGCAAGGAGTTATCCAGAGCAGAGTTGCCGCCCGACGGCCGCAGATAAGCGAGGCATCGCCATGTTGGCCCTCTGCTGGTTCCTGTGCGCGTGCGTCAAGGGGACGCAGTCGGTCGCGCCGCCTGCGATCGACCGACGCACAAGGCAGCCATGTTGGACGCTGCGCGCGCCGATTGCGCTCGCACTCGCGATGCCAAAGAGTTAACGCGGGGGCAAGCACGGGGCTGTTCCATCATCGCACTGGTTATGTTGCTCTTGTTCGCAGAGACTTCTCAAAGAAAGAGAAACAGAAAACGGCTCTTTGACTAGGAAAAATGTATTTCACTGTGTGGGGACGTGGAGCCACGTCGCACTTTGGACTGAACCAATACTTTCGGTATTGGCTCTTTTTCCTTCGTTTTATATGGCAACCACGGAGGTGTAAGCATAAGCGAAAGACATATATCGAGGGAGACAAAAACACCTTGCCAGTGAATCAGAAGTTTTCATGGTCGCTTCGCTGGCATACCATTGTAATGTATAACGAAAATGTAAAAAAAACATTCAAAAATTAAAAAAAAAAATTTAAAAAGAAAAAATTCTCTCTGCGTCGGGATTTTCATTGGTCAATCCGTTGCTTGACACCGTTGCGCATGCGCACAATGCGATACTGTGCCTGTAAGGGCTCCTAGCAAGATGGCTTCCTCTGCCCGATAACCCGCGCTTTTTTTTCATATTGTCAGACAGTAGTTACAGTCACTGCTTTTACTTAAAGTTGGCTTTCCCACATGATAACACCATTATCACAGTATAGAGCATCAGGGAACCAGGAGAGGCACCCTGTCAAAGCTAACACTAGAAGAAGCAGAGATACCAAATTAATTCTATCAAGACGAAGGATCTATGCAAACCTATAACAACACATATACAAAAAATAAAAAATAAGAAACTAGGAAATGCACGACGCAGCATTAAGGCACATATTCACAAGTGATGCCCATGACGCTCTACCTGTAGACCGATAAAGCGAAAGCAAGACATTTTCGCAAGTCCACATCGTCAAAGATACCCACTGGTTATTTTCTTAATTTGGTTTTCCCGAATGAGAACCCCATTACCACAGTATGGGCAGAAGCATTGTACCAAGAAGAAGGATCTATGCAAATATATTAACGACACCTATACAAAAATCTAAGAAAAGCATGACGCTCTGCCTGTACACTTATAAGGCGAAAGTTTTCGCAAGTCCCTACAGAATAATCATCCACTGATTGTAGTTGGCTATCCCGCACGACCAGCGCAAACCATATTATTGACAGGGAGCAAGACACAGGCAGAAGTGAAAATACTAAATTAACTGTGACAAGTCAGCAACCCTATTAGCAACACAACCAAGAACAGGCTAGAAAGGCGCACTATACAAGCAGCAGTAAAGCACAAGGAATGCCCTTTGATTCGTTTGGGAAAAGGCGTTTCTTATCAGAGTACATTAGTACTGCTAATGACCGGCAAGGAACGATGATACAACCGTACAAGCGCCTTGAACCTACAGTTCGCAATACATTAATGGAGTGTGGAGCACCACACAGAGTAGCACCAAATTTCATTTCGATACTGACGGACATTACAACCGCAGGTGCTTATGGAACGCGCAAGCCAGACATGAAATTACCCACGTCAGCGTAGAATTCCACTGAAAATCTTCCCAGTCTTCCGAATCTTCCACTGTGATTTGGACGAACTCCCACAAACAAGCAAATTTAGTGCACACACAATGCACCACCCAAACGTATAGCGCAATGGGTATGTACGAAGAAGCTGGTCAAAACGTTTTCCGTGCTGCACTCATCCGCTACAACAACAATCTCAGCTGGCGCAGAAAGTGACATGAAACGCAGTACACGCAGGAAGAAACGACTTAATCAGGATGGCGGCACTAATGGCACGTTACTAATAGTTTTGCTACAGAGATACAGAGCGATCTGTGATATAATAAAGACATTACTAACAACAGGGCGCCTACAGCTCAGTTCTTTTATCCCATTATTCGAATGTACAAGAGCAATGCCATAGCGACGACAAGACAAACATTGCATCTGCTTGGACACTACTCTATGCACGAATCATAATGTAATAAACCGAATGGGAACGAGCATTCATGAGCCTTGCGTTAAGAGAAGTTTTTGTTGTATATTCCCCCCGGGCTAACAGTATGAATTAATGAACAGTAGCATAGTGACAGGTGGTTTTTCTTCTTCTTCAGCAAGCTACGAAAAGGCTTTGCAAGAAAAAATGCGCGCGATTTGTTTTTCCCCACCATGGTGCATTTTCGTTAGACAAGTCATAGCAACCGACTGCTTTCATAATCGGCTTCGAAGTTTTTCGTATCATAGCCGGCTGACTGCTCAGGCCATGAATATCGTGTCTCGGGACATGTGCACGGAGGTACAGAGTCTGACGGCGGACGCTTGCCGATAGAATATCCGGTGACATCCGGCCCATTGTTGGCGCGAACATTCCGTCGTTCGTGCAGTGACTTGTGCGAGTAAATATGCGCACGTCTTCGGCATTATTTGCTACAAGATTCGTGTCGTGCAAGAACGCAAGGAGGGCGTTCCGGGCTTTCCGCTTGCTTCGCCGGTGTCCCTTCGGCCATAAGGGATGGTTAAGATCTTCCGTCTATTGCGGAGGAGTGCCGCGCACTCGTTGGAGTACTGACCGCAGGTGGTGAGGAGGTGGTCGATGTCTGCGGGAACGTGGCAGTGCTGTCAGTCGGGGTGTCCCTCTTACCCAGTTTGTGGAGGAGGGTTGGCGTGTAAGCGCTGAGGGTCCGAAGGCGGTGAAGTAGGGTGGCTTCTTTTCTAGTCAGGTCATTTGAGGGTCAGGTCTGGAGCTGAGCGCCACTCCTGTTTACGGAGCTGGCGAAGATGGTGCCCAGGTATAAGTGGATGGCCCTTGCTGTCGCACTCCTTTCTGC
>JARGYV010121255.1:0-11700 GCA_029532675.1 Ornithodoros moubata | reverse complement strand
CACAAAAAAGGCGTACGCCCACCGTTTCCGGCAAATAGGGTCAGGAAAAGATATCATTCGGAATGGCGATTGGTCATCGCCGTGTTATTCGGTGAAGTTCTGTTTTTAGAGTGTATAACAAGTGAGGAGACAGATGCGTCTTGGGTCGTCCTCGAAGCCTCTGTGCCTTTTAATATGGCTTTGAACGTGAGGCAAAAACCAAATAAAGAAGCTTACACCACAGTCCGTGGTTCCTCTGCCTCGCACCTTCTCTGGTCTTCACATGACACCACTGCATGATGCTTAGCCTCAATACACTTTAAAAATAGATCTTCACCACGCAACACTCTGGGAACCAATTATCATTCACGACCGACATTCACTCATCTGACACGTCAAAAACGACGTGTGTGATTTTTTTTGTGACGTTCATGCACCTATATTGAGTGTCGCAAAACACAGTATACGGAACGCTCCATTAGGAATGACAGTTGGTTCGCGTCGTGTCGTGCGATGAAGTGTGCCATGCGTGTAAATGGAGTCGTACCCCACCTCTCTTGATACATCAATCAGTGTCAATACGTTTTCTTCCTCTTGGACACTAGAAGTAAACGCATGGTCAGAATAAAAACGTCATGGTCGACCCCTCTTGTAGATAGAGGCTGAGGAAGAAGACAGGGAAAAGCACGTGCAACCACGAGCTCGGTCTTCGGCTTTCAGTTCGGCTGTCTTGCTTCCTCCTGGGTAAGGATGTCCAAATATTCACTTGACACATAAAGCCCGATGCCAAAAAAGAGAAAAAGTGGCTCAAAAGTCGCTATTGAGCTTGGTTCTCCTGAAGGAAGCGAAGGCAATGCATCCAAAAAATCTAGCGGCGCCAAAACCAAGCACGGGCACAAAATTCATCCTCCCAAGGCATCTACGAAGAAAATTACAACTCCAGAAGGGATAGTAATCACCAAGACCAAGCAGGTTGTCAAGAAGCCTAGTCGTCAAGAAATCAAGCCGTCAAAAAGTGCAGAAAAAGCAAAGGATCCGGAGTCCAAACTTCTGCACCCTGCTCCTGCACCTGGACTACCTTACCCGCCATGCTCTGTTCACGTGCCATGTCCTGCTCTCTCGGGCACTCGACTCGCTTATCCTGGTCCAGGATTTCCGCAAATACCTCAACTGGTTCCAGTGCCACCATCCAACTTATTCCCATTCGTTCATCCCTTTCCGACCCCAGCATCGTTCGCACCTTCTGGACCTATCCAGCCATATCGGTATCCGACGTCTTCAAGTCCCGAAGAATCGGCTTACGGACGAATGAGCCGAACTATCCAAACAGACGACAAACCTCCTGTCCCGGAGAAAGAGCAACGCAGGTCTGACACGCAGGTTATTCGATTCAAGGCTCAAAAAGAGGAAGAGATAATTGAACCACTCACGACAGTTCCCTTCACGCCCATCTATCTTCCGGCATCCATGTGTAAGCAGGATTACGAACAGCAGACGTCGCCAGTCACTTACAGTAAACCTCAAGAAGTCTCTTTCGGTGGACCGCAGATTCAGCAGTACAGTGCCACTGTGCAAGTAGATGAAGAGTTTGATGGCTCTCTATCCGCACCGCAAATGCAACAGAAGAGTGGCATTTTCGATTACCTTCAGAATACAGGTGGAGCCTCCATAGGAAACGACTATAACCCCATGTGTTCATATGTGCCTGGACGTATGGCATCGGTGAGGAATCAAGGCGTAGGTTCAATTGAAGACGAGGGTGTGAAACCTTCCATGATAGCGAGTACGACAATCGTTATCAACGAGTGTAGCGGATCCAAACCACAAGTGATCGTTCGGAAAGGAAGCAGTCTGACCAGACTGAAGGATACTCTGTACCAAGATTTGAACACACTCACGGAATCACAGGTGACCACACAAACTACAACTCGAACAATTCCTGCTCAACAACCACAGCTCGAAGGTCAAGCTCAGATTCAAGCTCAAATTCAAGCTCCGCCGCCAGTGTACCAACAGCCGATGATGGTGCAGCGGCCCATCACAATTTCTTCAGGGCAGCCGACGGCTATCACGATAACCAACAGGATCCAAGATCTGACGAGCCAGGTCATGCGAGAATCTGCTCGCGTCAACCAAGCACGCCAACAGCTCTATCGGGCTGGCCCACAGCCATCTCTAACGAGAGTTTATTCCACGGAGCAGAAGCTCAACAATCTCATGTCGCTCGAAACAGAGCTCGCAGATGAGATCGCGAGGTACCGCGCCACAGGTCGGGTTCTGGATCCGGACTTCTCGAGAAATTTGGCTGAAACTGAAGGCAAGTTGCGAAGGCTCATCAGTGCTGAAAATGTTGCAGCCCAAGACATACGAAAAATGAAAAAGGAAAGTTTCAAGCAGGAGACCTACAAATATGTGAAGCCAAGACGACGTAGGTCTCCTAGTGTGACGCCTAGTAGCTCATATTCGTCCTTAACGCCCCGGTCAACTCCTTCGTCGCCGTTTTATAGGATGCCACCCTTTGATTCTTCAAGCATACCGTTAGGCATGTCCGCAAGCACGACGTGCATGGCTCCTGATTTGGCCAGGTACGACATGGTTCCCAGGATGCGACCCATGATGCCAGCGATCATGCCGTCAATGATGCCGCCAATGATGCCGCCGATGATGACACCAATAATGCCGCCAATGATGCCACCGATGATGCAGCCCATGATGCAGCAGGTCCCAGCGTCACCCCCTTCACCGACACCTGCGAAGGAGACACCATCGTATTCCATGTTTCCAGGAAGGATGCGCATCCAAATTGAATCACCAGAGTGTACTTGCACCAGCGGAACCTCGACGAGCGATAGTACCTTATCAGACCTTCTGGCAAGAAGTAGGAAACCCCCTCCACCTGCCCCAGCAGCACCACCGCCTCCACCAGCGGCACCTCCAGCTCCGAAACCCAAGCCATTACCACCGCAACCGCCACCTCCGCCACCAATGATGCCCCCACCACCACCACCGATGCCGGGTACCCCTGGCAGCGACAGTCCTGGGGGAAAGAAGAAGAAGAAGAAAAAGAAGAAGAAGAAAAAGAAAAAGAAGAAGAAGAAGAAAAAGAAGAAGAAAAAGAAATGAGCAGTTGAGGTGTTACTGAAAGGTTCCGCGGATTAAACTGATAGGTTATTTTGCGCAGTGCCTAGAACTCGGACTCTCAATATTCATGAGGATTGTTCTCTATCATGTAAGTACATTACTGTTTGCGATGAAACGTCTGCTTGTTGTGCAGAGGAATTCATTCACTCCATTTAGTGAGTTTCGTCTGTGTCTGGTCTCGTATACCGTTACCTTATATCAAGGCTAAGCTGCTTAAAGCCAAGTTCGCCTATCGGAGAGACAGGGTCAGACGCGCGCTTCATGCGTGCACGCAGCTGCACCTTAAAAGCAGAACCTCACCTCATAACACGGTTACAGCTAATTATCATTCATAATGATATAGTTCACTCACCTCAAAGAGGACAAATGGTGGCAGTACGTCTCTTCGCAACTGTCACGTATTAAACGTTCCACCGCTTTTCACCAATGAAGTAAATAAGGGATGTTACTGTTTGTCCTCTTTGTTTATAACTGTGTTACGCGGTGAAGTACTGTTTTTAGAGAGTACACTTTTACAACAAATCGCCATATATCCAAGCGGCACAATGTACTGAAATTCGGGTGCATTAGGTGTGGCCGGGTTGATCAAGTTTGCTTTTGTTGTTTGCAGCACGTAAGAGAGGCAGCGACAAACAGGTAAGACGTCTGGCGACCACCCCTAGTCGACCCGACTTTCAGTACATTGTGCTGCTAGGGTATCAATCACTGACCTGGTTCTTGGAATATTGGAGGCGTACGCCTTATTAGTATCGCTTACGCGCTGCATAATTGTGAAAAGGCATGACTAAAGCATATAACTCCATAAATGTCACAAGGCGGACGAACATCGTTTGTCACTAATGTCCTGCGTCTCGTTACCCATTGAGACAAAAAAAAGCTGTAGACACGCGCCTTTAGTTACATTTGGCAACACCATAACCGCGTAACATGCGACGGCATTAAGTTTCATGGAAACCGTACCCTTACTTCGACAGATCACCTGAGGGAATGAATGAAATTCTGAATGGATCTAAAGTTCTTTTCTTTTTCTTTTTTTTTGTGTCGCCTCGTGCGCGTGAGAGAAACTTTAGGAAGCCATTCCTGCACGTGTATTCCTTCCGTGGAAGCCTATGGGTTCTACTTTTGTCGCTGGTGTTATAGTAGGCATTTTGCTTTGGCAAATTTTCTTCTTCCTATGCAGCAGTAAGTTGACGTGAAAGTTGGAAGACCTTCATGCATGCTGTTCCCTTATGCAATAATTCACGTTTCTCGGTGCTCACATAGCTCTTAACACTACATAGCTGTCCTCAGCAGACCGACAGCAACGATGATCTCATACGAGATGCAAGACAAGCTAGACGACTCAAGCAGTTGCAGGATCTATGCCGTAACGGTGACTTGTCGACGAAGTACGCAGGCGGCAGATTTGGTGAGGATCAGTCAATCGCTTCGAGGGGTTCCAAACCTCATCTGGATAATCTACGACGTGGCTTCTGCTCCTTCCAAGCTCGTAAGCCTGTACCAACAATAGAATTACTTTTTAACGTTGACGACAATTTTCCTGCACTGTCAGGTATACAAATCTAAAGGGAGAGGCTGTAGAAAGAAAAGTGAAAGAGAAAATCGGGGGAGAGCAAAGGAGTCTGACGATGATTGTTCTCCCACTCAATGAACGCGCCCGGTGGCAGACATATGTGGCAGACGGTACATGTTACTGTACGTGTGTTTCTGTGAGTAATCATTGTGGGATAAAAACGACAGCTACAATGAAGCGCTCCCCTTCTCCCGTATACACTCACTCTGTTGAGGTTTCTTTCTAATATACTCTTTAGATTTCATGATATCTGGCATCTGTGTAATAAACTAAAAGTATACACTTGGGAAATAAGATGAGGCTTTTTTTCAGGATGCTGCATTTCTAATCACTGGACGTCGGTTACTTGTTCATGTGCCTTGCAACTTATACAGACGTCAGTCCTTACTTGATGGAGTCTGGGATATATGTCCTTGCCTTGAGGCGCAAGCGGTCATGTCAGAATTGCTTGGTTCTTGTTGTTTGTGGTTGCGAAGAGAGAATCAGAAAGCTAGGCGACTTCGTGGACGAAGTATACACGAGATAGCTTCAAATGAACAGTTGTGTTTAATGGAGTATGCGTTGCCTAGAAGTAGTTGATTGCAGTTGACGAGACTCTAACGGACGTTCCACCAATACAGGTGCACGATATCCTTTTGCGTAGCCATATCCCATACAAATACGAATACGTTCAGGACAAGCGAAACTCCTCCGTGAGATCCGGCTGCGACCAGGCTGCTTTCTATCTAGAAGCCCTGGAGTTGCTACGGCGCTCAATTTCTTTACAAAAGGGAACGGTCATGTTCATTGACGAGCAGCACGTCTATCACCATCGACTCTTCAAACAGGTACCGTACATTGTCATCGCTCTGGATTTGCGGGTGCTCGATAGGCAGCAATAAATCACGCTGCCCGTGTCCTTTACATGTTAAGCTGTGATGCACTCTTTCTACTAGTGTAGACACTAATTTGCATAGGTCCATATGTGTGTTTTCCACGGATTCATGGTCACATAAAGGATCGAGAGTGAGGAAGGGAGAACGCCTGAGGTTACCCAACGCTTTAACTTAACACTTTAACTGTGTAATTTCAAAGAAAAGGTTGGAATGAAGTTAGAGTTGTTGGCTGTTTTAAGAGATGATGAGATCTGACGTCGTACTCGTCTTTCCTCCAGGTCCGTTGCACAAGAACCATCAGTGTGTTCCCTGTAGGCCTGGAAGGCCGCACTCTGGCAGGGTGGAGTCCCATTCGAGTCAGCACCCCCATTTTGAAGAAGGGTGAAGTCGTGGCACTCGCTGGCTCAGCTTTCTTCTTGTCCGGTGCAGCATTTTCACTGCGGCTCCTTCAACTGTCGCCGACATACCTGGATGCCTCGGGACGAAAATTCTTGACCTCCTCATCTACGTTAGCCCATTTGGCGCTTAGCCTCAAGGACTTAGTTCCTGTTGCCAAGAATGCTACCGAGGTTTCTACCACTACAACCGGTTCGGCCCGAAAAATACCAGCTAATGATTCTCCTCTTTCAGATTCTTACCTGGAATACCAACACAAGGCGCGGTACAATGTTTCCAAAGTTTTCTGCTCTGCACCAATCCGTTCCACATCGCATATTGTTGGCGAATACCAACCTCATTAAGCTGTACCTCAACATGTTACAGTAAATATTTAACCAGACCCTCTTGAGTTTCACTTGGAATGGTCACATTCGTGAAGGACGCATAGAGGCAGCATATCCACACTTGATTGGCGTTCTAAGTACTCAAAATGGTACACAACACTGTGCTCCACACCGATGTTGGGGCAACATTTGCGGATTCGACATCACTGTTTTGTGTCCGTGACGTCCGGTGAGAGTCACTGGCATAGAAAATTTCACATCTGAATCTGGTGAGGAGTCCATTATGCGCAATCACTTTCTGCCTAGAGAAATCCTGGTCAGAACAGCGTATTCCGTTTTGCCGTGTCACAGAACTGAACACGTATAGCTGAAGTACACGACCCGTACGAAACATAGAAACGCAATACGAAAAACGCAATGAGAACTATACAAAAGGAAAGACTTTCAAAGCGCTGAATATTTAATTTACGGGAACTCAGCTGTCCTTCTTTTTCTTTTTCTTCTTCTTCTTCTTCTTTTTCTTCTTCTTCTTCTTCTTCTTTTTCTTTTTCTTCTTTCCACTATCCTCTCCGCTGGAAGATTCCGATCCAGACGGTGGAGCTCCAAAAGGCATCATTGGTGCCTGATCCGGTGGTGGTGGTGGCATTCCCATCTGTGGTGGTGGCATTCCCAACTGTGGTGGCGGAGGCATTCCCTGCGGTGATGGTGGAGACATTCCCTGCGGTGATGGTGGAGACATTCCCTGCGGTGATGGCGGAGACATTCCCTGCGGTGGTGGCGGAAGCATTCCCTGCGGTGGTGGCGGAGGCATTCCCTGTGGTGGTGGCATTCCCTGTGGTGGTGGCATTCCCTGTGGTGGTGGCGGTGCCATTCCCTGCGGCGGTGACGGAGGCATTGCCTGCGGCGGTGACGGAGGCATTGCCTGCGGTGGCGACGGAGGCATTGCCTGCGGTGGTGACGAAGGTGGCATCGCTGGTTGCTGTGGCTGATATAACTGGGCTTGGGGCGCTGGCGGCGTCGGTGCTGTTTGTGGTGGAGGTGGTCCCCATCCCCTGCCTCTTCCAAGATGATCCGAAAGGGAGCTGTCACTTGTTGAAGTGCCGCTAACACACGTGCACTGCGGCCGTTCAGTGCCGATCGTCATCCCTGGCAACATAGAATACGATGGTGCCCCCGCAGCCATCATCTGTGAAGGTGGGGGTGCTGGAACTTGTTGCGATTGCTGAGGCTGCTGCATGGTTTGCATCATGGGCTGCTGCATGGTTTGCATCATGGGCTGCTGCATCATGGGCGGCTGCATCATGGGCTGTTGCATCATGGGCTGTTGCATCATGGGCTGTTGCATCATGGGCTGTTGCATCATGGGCTGCTGCATCATGGGCTGCTGCATCATGGGCTGCTGCATCATGGGCTGCTGCATCATTGGCTGGGGCATCATTGGCTGGGGCATCATCGGCTGCTGCATCATTGGCTGCTGCATCATTGGCTGCTGCATCATTGGCTGCTGCATCATTGGCTGCTGCATCATGGGCTGCTGCATAACCTGAGCCATCGTAGGTTGCATGCCATATCCCGACACTCCAGGAGCCATGGATGTCATACTGGCCGATATACCCAGAGGTATGCTCGGGGACGCCATGAGCGACATGCCATAAGACGGTGGAGGCGTTGAGGCGTTTGTGAAGGATGAACACGAAGCACTGAGAGTGGCTCTGGGAGATTTTTGTCGCTTCGGCACGAGAGCTTGGAAGGTCTCCTCCATAAAGCTCTGCTTTTTCATCCTCCGCATGTCCTGAGCCGCCGCATTTTCAGTGCTCATAAGTCTGCGCAACTTGCCTTCAGTTTCTGCCAAATTTCTCGAAAAATCTGGATCTTGAATCCGACCTGAGGCGCGGTACCTGGCAATCTCGTCCGCGAGCTGGGTTTCGAGCGACATCAGGTTATTCAATTTATGTTCTGTAGAATAAACTCTCGTTAGAGATGGCACTGAACCACTTCGGTACAGCTGTTGTTTCGCTTGGTTTACGCGAGCAGATTCTCGTACAACCTGGTTCGTCAAATCTTTAATCCTGTTGGTGATCGTGATGGTCATCGGCTGCCCTGCTGGAGCTGTAACTGGCTGTTGTGCCATCGATGGTTGCTGGTAGAGCTGCACGTGGGCTAAAGCTTGTGGTTGTTGGGCTGGGACTTGAATTGTTTGGGTCGTCGTCTGTGTGGCAGTCTGTGGCTGCGAAAACCTACCGAGGTCCTGGTGCACAGTATCTTGAAGCTTTGTCAAGCTGCTTACTTTCCGAACGATCATTTGTGGTGCAACAGCGACTCCACCACGTTCGTTGACGGTGATTGTTGTAGCTGCTATCGTCGAAGGTTTCGAACCATCTTCTTCGATTGACCCCACGCCTTGATTTCTCAATGATACCGTACGTCTGGGTCCATGTAGGCAATTGACGTCATACTCATTGTCGAATAAGATTACGCCTCCTTTTGGAATGTCTCGAAACGCGGTCGTCTTGCCCTCACTACCTGATTTTTGGGAACTAATACGTATTATTTGTTGCGCGCGAGGAGGTGCGGCAGGTTCTTCAAACTCCTCATCTAGCTGCACTGTGGTAGCATATTGCTGAACCTGCGGTCGCCTAAGCGATACTTGAGGTTGACTGTAAATGACATGCCTCAGCGCCGCTGTCTTCTGCTGCTCACAGTCCTGTCTTCGCATAGGCGTCGGCAGATAAGTGGGTATGAATGAGTCTGTTGGAGGAAGTTCAACCTCTTCCTTCCTCTCAGTCCTGTATCCAATGATGCGAGTCTCCGACTCCTCTCTCTCTGCGAGGGGAGGCCTATTACAAATAGCAATATTCCAATTTATTGCACCGTAAGGAAAGTCATTCGACGTTGGATAGGGTGAGGGAGGGGGTACAAATTGCTGGATGAGTCCAGGTGGTGCGAAAGACGTCGGTGCGGAAAAAGGTTGCACAAATGGGAAGAAGGTAGGGCGAGGAGGCACCGGAGTGAGTTGCGATGTTTGGGGGATGCCCGGACTAGGATAGGCCAACTGAGTTTGTGAGTGAGCAGGGCATGGTGCGTGAGCAGGACATGGCGGGTAAGGCATGACATAACCAGGACATGGCCCAAGAGGAAGAGGCTGCGACTTTGGATGCTTCTTAATAGCTTGGTCTGCTGACGTCCTGACTCGTCTTGGCAGTTACAGCGATATCGGTCCTTCGTCATCTAATTCGTAATATGGTTACCCAGAGGGGATAAATTTGAAACTCACTACAAACGTCGACGCTGCAGAACTGTCCAGAGTGATTTCCCAGGTGGACCGAGGCAGACAACAAATTTTTAGCAATTTTTTTTCGTTTGACATTGGGTCTACGTGCCTGAAGAATAATTGGACATCCTTACCCCCAGGTGAAGGCAGCCGCTCGCATCGGGCGCCGAAGGCCAAATGCGCGTGGTTGCGTCTTCTTCTTCTGTGTCTATCATCAGTCGCTGCGTCTTTCCAAATCGAATTTCCCAGATGCTGCGTGTGAGATATGATTTTCAATGTTTCGCACCCTCAGACGATTCACGGCACATGCGGCCACAGTTGCTTTGGAAGTAGATCCAGGACGCACTCGTCCTCATGAGAAGAGCACGGTCGCGAGGAGACGATTCAACCTCTCCCCGTTGTTCTTACAACTAGCCAACCAATATTCATTATGGCTTCCACCAAGGTACCGACCTCAGTCCTTATCTAAATACCACGAAGAGAAAGAGAGGGTTGTGTGTGTGTGTGTGTGTGGGGGGGGTGATCCTGAAGAAGCAGGAGAAAGGGAGAGTGATGGCACAAGTTGAAAATCAGACTTTTGCGCAAGGACGGAGATAGTCCGTACGCCAAAAGCTCGTATAACCGATGCCTAATGAATTCATGCTATGTCGGATTTTTCATGCTGGCACTATATAATGAAAGTCGAGGGCCATTTTAATCGAGCACAGGAATTGCTTGTGGCACTATTTTTAGAAAATTTAAATTAACGATTCCTAGTGATTGGTGAGTTTGATTGACACTTTTAATCAATCCAGCTTATCCTGCGCCAAAAAATGGAGCCGTTTTTCGTCGACTGCGCTGAATAAGACGCCATACAACATACAGAGACAGTCATTCCGCAATATTTGTTGTAAAATCAAACCTTATTAATACTTGTCAATGTGCGCACGAAGACATGACTAAAATATGTAATATAGCGCGCGATGTACCTCCTTCTCCATAGATGGCAGCAGCGCACGCGTGCGTGTGCCTTTTTTTCCTCGTTTCCTCCATGTCCTTTTTTTTCCCTCTATTCTCCGAGTAGTACCTTATCTGGTCACCCACTCGCGCTGACTTCTATGGGAAGCTGACAGATCCATTCTTTTTTCTCCGTGGCATGCTTCGTGGTCTAGGTCGATCCAGGTGGCCACCTTTCTTAGTGACTTCCTTCTTTCATCGAACTCTTAGCACACTTGACCGTGATGGTACAATGCTGCTGGCAACAATGGGAGCATAATGCCAGCCTGCGGTGTTAACGGTTGTGGAGAATTATACACGCGCATAGCATTTTTCCTCGTAATCGTCCGCTGTATGTACGCAGGGAAAGCAACAAGCAATGAGCATATTTCCTCGTATGTTGCGACTTTTGCGCTTGAAGGGAACAACCAGTAAGTGTTTCGGGACAAAAGAGAACTTTTGCGCTCGAGAACCGAAACTAATTGGATGGATTGTCCGCAGTACTGCATTCGAGGCTGAAGCTGGTGCTGTTTCTCTGTGTCCTGTACATTTTATTTCGGCAACTGATTTCGTGGCATGGTACGTCAACGAATTCTACCGGGAGCAGGGACTCCGTGGGACGCATTTTTCCCGCTACGTGGTTTCAGAGGCTGGCGGGACACAGAACTATATGACGTTAATTCTGAATGTCTCTTTCTACCTGTAGGACGGCAAAAATCTTCCGAGGAAAATGGTGGAAATCTGTCAAATGCAACAGGTAAGGTAGTAAAATTCGCAATGGTATAGATTTGAAAGTTGATGCAGCGACCTCGCAATCACACCCTGTGCGATCTGTACTAGACCAGACATTACCTACACTTTGAAACACGAGGAAGCCTACTTCCATTGAACACCCGTTTACTTTCAGGGTGGACTTTGGACGATGTCCACGCGGGGGTTACCAAGCTCACAGGGTTCTTAAATGCACTCAAGGCAGATTCAGAACATGAGTATGCTTTAGCTGTTGCACCTTAAGGCTGCGGTCTCACTGCTCTCTCAAGGACGCTTTCTTCGTTCCAAGATTGTAGCGCTTGTATTTGTAGCATCCCTAAGATTGAGGTACCTATGAAAAGGCAATTCCTTCGACTATCTACCTATAATTACGGAATTTTTACAAGGCGCATC
>JARGYV010121249.1:0-17751 GCA_029532675.1 Ornithodoros moubata | reverse complement strand
ATCTCGCACGGGATCATCTAGGCATCGCTCGTCTCCTGGACCCTGAAGGTGAAAGGAATTCTGCTCTGTTTCTAACAATAGTGTCGTACCGGAACGAACACCACCTCGGAAGGTACTGACAGGAACGATAATGTTACGTATGCTTGTCAGTAAACTGGGTGAGGGCAGCTAGCAGAGACACGCTCTTATACTACGTGACCTGTGTGAACTTCGTGAACGACGGTCTCTTGTAGTACCTTCGTACCAGTTGAGTAGTCAATAGGTACATTTTAATAGTATCTGTGTACACGGTCGTATAATATGCGCCAGACATATAGCTGAACCCAGAAAGGTCGCGATGTTTTAACCCACAAATTAATGTTAAGCCCAACCCATGTTTAACACGTCAACTTGTTTTTACCAGATGTCGATGTCGACCAACCTGACGAGAAGTCCATTATGACGTACGTGGCTCAGTTCCTGCACAAGTACCCCGAGACGTACTCTGCCGCTGAAGAGCCCCTGCCTTCCCCGATGGCTTCTCCCTTGGCCACTGTACCGCCTATGGTACCCGTCACCATCACGACTCCTGTAAAGGCCCCGACGACCTTCGCTAAGGCCCCGACTCCTCAGCGTGCGGGAGTCCCACCGCCAACTGCACCCAAACCAGTGACCGCGCCAAAGCCGCCTGCAGCTACTCTGCCACCTGCAGCTACCCTGCCGCCTGCAGCTACTCTGCCACCTGTAGCTACTCTGCCACCTGCAGCTACTCTGCCACTTGATGACACAGCAGCGTTGAGAATTTTCTTAGACAACGCCGAGAAGACGTTGCAAATTCTTTCTCGTCCTGTGGCAAACATCAAGGAAGAATACTTGGTAAGCTTGCACATATTTATTTGTCTCTGCCTCTGTGTGTGTGTGTGTGTTTTCGTGTTGTGCGTTTTGGTATTCCGAAGTATCGTCCATTACGAAACGCGTTACTCAAGGGCTTTTAAGTTCCTAAGAAAAGCCTGTTTCACCTTTAAGTCAGAGGAAGTTCAACTACCTGTGTTCCAAAAGTGAGTATATACCTTGACTGACTGCGAATTTCAGGAGTACATGAACCTTTGCCAAGACTTTGAACGACACCGTACCCTTCACGACCAACTGGACCGTAGAGCAGCCCGAGGGGACCGTCCTGAACTTTCGCATGCTTGGCCTCCGCTGGAAAATCGCTGGAGGAACGTCGAGGACTCCCTCAAAAGATGGAAGCTACGTCTGAACGCTGCGCTTCCAGGACGTCTAGCTCAACTTGCTGAGTGGCTGGCACAAGCTGAAGAAAGACTGCAGTCGGAGCTGCTTCCACACGCTCAACCTGAAGACATGTCTCAAGTAGTGGCGATGAAACTTCAAGAATATGACGTAAGTCTTCATGGGAGGCTCAGTGGTTGTCGTGCGCGAGGCTTAGCCATAATAAATATTAACCCTAATCTTCATTAACAGGTCTTTTTCACGGATCTTGACGAAGTGCGGCACTGGTTTTCATCACAGAAGTCTTCACCAGAAGTCACGGAGAACGTGTCTCCGCACCACATTCAAGATTTGGAAGTGCGATTGGATCACGTGTCTAGACTTGCCCGCAAGCGCCACTTGCGGCTGTTGTTGGAAGCTGCCAAATGGAAGCTGCTCGACTTTCTTCGCAATGTGGAAAACAAAGTGTCCAGGCTCGAATCCAAGCTTGGAGTTAAGCATGATGTAGGCATTTGTTTTTAATCTTCTCTCCCGTCTTTGTCTATGAGTATGTACGTTACGAAATGTACCAGACATTTTCAGTGTCGAAGAGTTGTGGTTGGAAGTTTCGAGAAATATGGTTCTTTGTTTTCAGGTCGAAGGATTGCAGATTCTGTACAAGGATATGCTCGAAAAAGAGAAAGTATTTGAGAAGTTCGATCGCCTCTTCAAAGAGTTCCAGCTCTCAATCGACACTTGTCAACGTGGTGGCGCCCTTGGTAAGACTTTCTAAATTCTGGCAGCCTTTATTCATTGTGAAGTCTACAAGCTCTTCGTGGGAATCTCAGTATAACTTGTAAAACCTCATTCGTGAATTTTGAAGTGCTGAGAACATGTGCGTACCACATCTGTCACAGACTTTGAAGAAGCAGATCAAATGGGTAGACTTCTGTCCGACTTCCACGACCGCTGGGGAAAGCTAAGCACTCGACTTCGGACGGCTGGCAACACAGTGACTCAAGCCCTCACTCACTGGAACCGATATGACACGCACTATGGACCACTGGTCAGCTGGCTTGACCAAATTGAAATGGTCCTCCAAGGACCACCAGAGAAGCACAAGGTAATCATAGACTGCACCCTCACAAAGGGGATAGTGCCTCCGCAGACATTAGTAACCAGACCTAATGACTATTTTCTGCCAGGAGTACTTTGTCGACTTACCGTCCTGGAACGAGAAAAAGAACATAGTCGTCGAATCCGGAGAATTTTTGGTAGCCACTAGTAGAGACGATGTTTCGGCACCTCTCAGAGCCCAGATTATGTCCATCAAGCAACGGTGGGACGTCTTATACCCAAAGGTACGGCGCCTGCATGTTGAAAAATTACAAGGACCTCCGCTCTAAAATTCTGTTCTTGTTTAGGTTCACGGGTTCTTGAGCAGCGGTATAGCCGTCCAAGCTTCGAAAGAGTTCGACGGAGATTTAGGTCAACTTCGTAGCTGGTTGCAGAATGCCGATTCCTTATTGTCTGCTCATGTGCCTTGTAAACATGAAAGCCTGGAACAACATGCACAAGGCATCCGCGTGAGTCATTTGTTATTGACACACTTTTAAATGTGTTCCGTAAAAGAAGTGCTCTACCACGAGGCATCATTTGTGCGCAGAAACTTCAAGGCGAGATAGAGGTCAAAGAAAATCTTTACAAGAATGCCGCAAAGAAGGCGCAAGCTCTAGTGCGTGATCTCAGTCGCCAGGACGTAGAAACAATGATGACAGACTTGAAGAAGGTACAAGTCCTGCCAATATTCGTCAAACGCCTTGCAATGAAATGTCTTGCGATGAACGCAGGAAAAGGAATCGCTTGTCCGCGTGGGCGCTAGAGCAGCGTCCAGACTCCGGTCAGTCGTGCAGCTCGAGACCATACTCGACGCGCTCCAGAAGGACCTGGGTGACCTGGATGCTTGGCTTGATCGTGCTGAAGATACCATTGCTACATATAGCCCTCCAACGTCTCAGGACCAAGTAAAGAGGCAACTGGAGAAACATAGGGTACGTTCTTGAAACTGCCGCGTTCGTTCTCGACTTTAGGCGGCCCTCAGACAGTGTCGGTTATTATATTGTTTGTGGCGATAAATGTTTAGTAAAGTCGACAGTGGAATAAAGTGGACGTTTCCTCAAGGAATGGGAGAGAACAGGCGAGAAGCGGCAGACGGTTGACACAGTGCCCTTCTTTTTCTTTTTTTCCAACGGTAGCAACTTTTAAACCCGGAATTTGTAATGGCATACATCGTTCTTTTCATTAGAAGGTCGTTCAAGGGATACAAACATAAGTTTCACGTTTGTCAGTGTCATTCATCGTAACTGAGGTCAGTTGAGGAAACTCGCTGGCTTAGATGGAACACACATGCACAACATGACAGGAAAACATGCTGAAGCAACTCAAAGTGATCATTACGAACTCCCACTTACCTCAAATATGACGACTGAAAACATTACCCGCATACCAATCTCGGTGCTTTTCGGTGAATACCGAAGACAATAAGTTCTAAGGCGATCATTCCTGCAGGCATTCTTCTGCCAAGTTCCCCAATACAAGTCGTTGCTGGAGAAGAAGAATCGACTTCACCGCGAACTACGGGAAGAAGTGGGACCGAATGCCGGAATCGACACATCCGAAATCGACCAACGAATGGCAGCTCTTAACGAGAGATTCGAGGTAAGCACATGTACGATACCGCTTTTAGTGTAACGTCTCCCTTACCGTTCTTCGTCTTGGCGCCCCTCAGAATACCGTCACTCTGGCTCACCAGTGGGAGAGAGCCATGGAAGAGGCTGCGGCCCGTTGGGAGCATCTGAACGAAGCGGAGTCCCGGGCGCTCGACTGGATGAACAAAGCTGAAAAGCACCTGGCTCCAGATCGTGACCTCGACGCATCTGAGGTATGGCCATCGCTCTCTGTCGTAACTGACTGAAGTTGTTAAAGATAGCTGCGCCAACACCAGGAATGGACCCCTGTTCCTCAGGTTGGCCACGTGTTCTCAATAGTGATGGCAACGCGTGGGTGTGGGATTCACCTCGGGGCATCGAGAGGGAATGTTGTAACGAAAATCCTTGCTTACGTTTCAGGCGTTCTTCAGCAAACCTCACGAACACATCCTGTTGAGTGTCATCCAAGCAGGGAAGGATGTGCTAGCAACACTGACAGCAGAGTTGCATCCTCCGATTGAGAAACGAGTGAAGCACGTCAGGGAGAAGTGGAAGTCTGTCCAGGATAGGCTTCCGCAAGTGCAAGACGACCAGACTTTCAACGAACTGCGAGATTCATTTACAAAACACATCTATATCTTGGACCTAGAACTCCGGGAGGAACAAACGCTCCTGGACCAGGGCGAAAAACCCGAAGTTCTACTCCAGAAACATGAGGTACGGTACGTTTTTCGAATGGGTTCCAGGGTGTGGGTATCCGAGAATCCCATACTTCGTGAAAGGGTTAGAGTAACTGTTTCGGAGAACCCTGTCATTAGAAAATGGCACATGGCACCAAGTAATACATAACAGAGTGCAATATCTTTCTCACTCATGCTGAAAATGTGAAAATGTTTCCTCACTATTTTTTATTTATTCTTTTGTGCCTTCCAGTTAAGTTTCATATATATATATAACCGTAACGGCTTAACCGTATCGCGGTGCGGCAGGTTCGGACGCGCCAACAATTGTTTGCCGAACGCTCCAGTGACTAAACTGTGCAAACGACCGTATAGTGAGGGCGAAAGACGTGTCGAAATCTGAGGGCGTTCCTTTTTTACGTGTTGACTGCAGGCTTACTTCAATAACTCCAAGGACATGGGCGGCATCCAAGACTGCCTGGAAGAGATGCAGGAAATGGCAAAGGATTCTCCAGCTCGCCAGCGGGACGTGGTGAAACGACGCGACGAGTTCGACCGTCTCCACGACCGCATCGTCACCATGGATCGTGTGCTCAGACGCGGTCCGTCCCAGTGGTCGGATTATGCCAAGAAGTATGCGCGGCGGAAAACTGCCCCAGGTGGTGCAGGGTTGTGAACGTCTCGTGAATTTCAGGTTCGGCGAACTCAACGCGTGGATGGATGAGCTTGACAAGCGTGTGCAGAAGCTTGTGGAAAGCGACTCTAGCTCTGCGGAGGCTTACGAGGCTGCGAGGGTCGAGTTCATGGTAAGCATTAAAAAAGGGGGTGATCGCGAATGTGGGCTTCGTCTTTGGAATGGGTTCATAATCACTGTGGCCGAAAGAACTTCAAAAATTTCTTAGGTATTGGAAGATTGAAAGATGGAGCTGATCTGCACGAATCGTGTCAACCTTCCGCACGCCAAGCAGCACAATGTACTGAAAGTCGGATGCATTAAGGGTGGAAGGGTTGATCAAGATTACTTTTGCCTCTTGCAGCACATAAAAGGGGCAGCGACGAACAGATAAGACACCTGACGACCACCCCTATTGCACCCGACTTTCAGTACCTTGTGCTGCTTGGGGCTGATGAAAGACACCATATCAACAGTGACAGAGATTATTAGGATTCCCCGACCGGGTCACAGCGTTATCAGAAATGTATAATGTGCTGTTGTTACTTGTATATTTTGGACACAGATGTGGCCAGCTCGTTAGGTCTGACCAATCTTACAGTTTGCTATAAAAGCTCACGGGCATTGCCGTTGAAGTTTTTCAAAGTACAGTCACACACTGTCAAGTTTCCACAGTCATATGGATGCTTTAGAAATGGAACGTACATTCCGGCACTTGAGGGCGATTCTTGCGTCGTCCAGGGCATCTGCGCCGACGTTGAAAGCAGACGCGGCGACCTGGAATGGTTGAAGGAGCGACTGGAAGCTCTGCTGCCCACTCTAGAACCCAGCGAAGCTAAACGGGAGAGGGAACGTTTGGAGATCCTTTTCTCACGATATCAGGCCCTTCTGCCTGCCTTGGAAACTACGACCGTTATATCGGAAACAGTCTCAAAATGTTTCCTGTACCGGGAGGAAGTCATTCAGGTGAGCTTCACACTATTGTCAAAGTATTCATGCCAGCTCGTAAATAGCACAGGTAAAATGCGACAACACTGCTGACGCTACTTATGTCTATGCCAAAAGAAAAGTTAATGAAATCTGGTTAATATTGAGCTCGTGGCTTCCAGGTGACGCGACTGCTGCGTGAGGTTCGGGACCTGAAGCCTCCAGAAATTCCAGCTGCCAACCCCGAGAAGCTACAAGAGATGGTGGAGCAGCAAAAGGTCCGTACGGTTACACCAAAATAAGCATTCTCGTGTGTCTATGATTAATCTTTCTTCACACAATGCAGCCCATCTTTTCCAGCAATTTTTTTGCAGCTGGTAGTGACATGCTGAATATATGAAAGTACTGTAGTCATTGAGTTTGCATGGATAAGCGCCTTGAGATTTACGCGTCTGTGCGATGTATCTGACAGGTAATAAACTTCAAGGGGAACAAAACTTGCAGGAGGTGATTCGCCAGCTGGAGGAACTACAGAGCAGCGTGCAGGAACGCATCGAGTCCGGAAAGACCCTACAGGCTGAAGCCGGGGCACCGGAATTCGTGTCCAAGGATGTCCAGCAGCTGGAGGAAGAATGGAAGCAGGTGTACCAGGAGGCAGTGGAGAGGCTGCAGAAGATGACGGTTAGTCGTCATGCTAGAGCATTATGCTCAGCCACTGCTGAATATATTGCGTCAATGAGAGCATATTCGTACTTCTAATCGCAGAGCGACAGCAACCGGTGGCAGGAGTTTGAGACGCAGCGGGAGGAACTCATGCGACGCCTGACACAGGCAGAAGAGGAGCTAAGGTCGTTGGGAGATCTTGCAGATGCTGAACAACGCAAGCTGGAAGAATATATCCGGGAAAAACAGGTGAGCCTTTGTACGTGTTTAAGATGATCCGTTTACGGATGAGCTCTCCATGGATAGTTTGAAGTATGAGCCTGTAATTCCTGACGGACAGCGTTCAACCTGATGGATAACCATGATCAAGGGTATAATTTGTCTCCTGCAGTTGATGCGTAACTCTTGGGGAAATTTGTCGACGTATATACTAGAACTAGGAAAGGGCAGGCACTAGCGGTAATGAAATTAATTTCGTTTAAAGAAAGAGAAGAAAAAGAATTTCTTCTATCTACTACTATTGACCTCACATGACGTCATAGACAGGTGGCCTATGACGTCATGTCACGTCATTAGCAGTAGATAGAGGAAATTCTTTTTTATTATTCTTTCTGTCTCGAACTTCTCTGTCTCGAGTGCTCCCCCTTTGCTACTACTTATACCTTCCCGAGGGTGCTTTGAACCCGTTTTCTCTAGTTATTTCTCAACCAAAATGCCGTATTATCTGTATCGATCTTAAAAAGTATAAAGCGCTGCGTCAGAGACAGTCTTTGCCAACTGGACGCCCGCAACGTCGTCGCATATTAACATTTTGCAGGAACTTGCACGGAAGCTTCAGGAATCCATCGAAGAGATGTTGGCCCGCCTCCGTTCCATCGTTGACGAACTTTCACGTGAAGCCGGACCAGAACAGCAGAGCCTCCTGCGGTCTCAGTTGGAACAGACAGAACGTAGAACAACCACTGTGCTCACCACGGTTCGAGAGAGTGTCGTAGAAATGGAGACGACCATTCGACGATGCAGCGAGCTTTTGGACAAGGCCACGCGTATTGCTGAAGGACTTGACACCCTCCAACGACGTCTCGATGCCCCGGATGGTCCTGTGTCTGATCGCGTCGAGGAAGTGAAGGTGAGAATGAAGATTCTCTTGTGTTACGTACGTAAGCAGACAGCATTGGGCTGACTTCACGTGTGTCACTGAATCCTGGAATATTCTGGTTCTTACCGTCTGCAGTAGTAACTTTGAGCATGTAACGTTCTGGCACCTGTACACTGCAATTTTCAAGTATTAATAGCTGCATCAGACACTATTATTCCGGTTTCGTCGTAAAGAGCTATCCATGCTAAACTTTGTAAGACAGACCGGAAACTCGAAAGTACGCGAACCTCAAGATTGGCGAAAAGTTTGCGCCATCTCTTAAGTATCAAACAAATGTGATGCTTGTTGCTAACAACTGCGTACCGTTACCCTTTTCCTCAGGAACTTGAAGAAGAGATCGTCAAGATGACATCTGCATTGACGCATCTAGAGAAGGAGTCTGAAGACCTGTCCTTGCGACGTCCTCCTTCTACCTTACACGATCTGCAGGAACAGACGACGGTTTTGCGCTCACGTCTTTCAGAACTAGACCAACGAGGCAAACAGAAAGAAGAAGACCTGAGCCGAAAGCAGAAGGTCTTGTTGGAGATCGAAGAAGAAACCGTGAAAGAGGTCAAAGACCTTGAGACAGCTGAAGCGTCTGTGGAGCAGGGGACACCTAAGCCTACCAGCCTGCAGGACGCGAAGAAGAAGCTAGGAGAAGTCAACGTAAGCGGTTATACTTGGTGCTTATCCAAATACATTAAGGACACCGTTTGTACTGCAGAGGTTCCTTCGCAAGTTTTTCGCATTCTCCGTTAGGCGTGTGTGGCGACGACGAAGTTTAAGCGGTTGATGTGTTTTTTCTCAGGACTTTTATGACGTCACAAAGAAGAAGATTCAAGAAATATCTCAACTGCTAAAGAAGGCTGAACCTCAGAAAGATGAACCGGACGGGCGTGCTCTGTATCAAAGCCTATCTGAGCTCTTGGACCGTTGGAACAGAATTCTTGCTGCGCTCCAAGTAAGTCTGCCAGTTGAATAAAATGATATTTGTAGTGCACGATGGAGTAGGTATGATGTGATATAGCAGGACATGATTTCACGCACGAACTACAAACGGCTTACTTTATCAGGCATGGAAAGATAACCTTGGATCAGCAGTACAACGGTGGGAGACTGTCACCATTCAAATGGAAGATCTTGTCACGTGGACGACTAAAACAGAGGAGCATTTGGAGAAGGTTCCGCAAACGGCACCACCAGAAGAGATTGAAGCTCACAAGGCGGACCTCAAGGCAAGTAGGCGACGAGCTACGGAATGCTGCAGATTATACCTGACTGTAGAAATAGCCGAATACTATCGTTAATACTTTGTGTCTGCTTGTCTCTGACAGAACCTAGCTAACGAAGTGACAGAGAAGCAGAAAGTCCTCAGCGATCTTCAGCGCAACATCGACCACTTTGAAGACACACTGTCTCATAAGGCATCAAGCAATCTGCATTCTGAGGTGCGTTGGCAAAGAACTGTGCTGGGATTTGGTAAGATATGGAGATTTTGATTGCTTAACGGGGTCATTTCTTACACCTCGCAGGTATCCGAGCTGCAGAAACGAGCCAATGCCCTGGCTGAAAAGATTCGCCAACTTCTTAGCGAGCTCACTGCTGTAGCGTCAGAGCGGGAAGAAGCTTTGCGGGGCATCGAACGTATACAGCAAGCGTTGCGGCAGCTGCAGAGCGCAGTTGATTCTGGTCGTGATGTAAACCTCGGTAACGTCGACACCCACTTAAGACGACTACAGGTACGGCACAACACAAGCGTGACCAGGAGCATTCTAATAAGGAACTTCGCTTTCAGGCCAGTCTAAATGATGTCCTCCACCGAAAGACTGAGCTAGAAACCCTCATCCAGACAGTGACGAGTATGCGAGAGAACCTTGATGCTGCTGATCTGGAGCAGATTTTAAAGAACATTGAAGCTCTGAAAAAGGTTCTCGATGATCTCCAAGATCTCCTGAAGAAAAGAGAAGATGCGTTACACAAGATTCAAGAGCTACAGACGTGGCAACGAGATTTCGTCGAGCAGGCAAGTGACAATTCTTGCATCACGTGACTATGTGGTCAGACTGGAACGTTGAGGAAGCGTTATCGTCGTGTCACAGGTCATTATCAGCGCGACTTAAGTTCCAGTAGTCATAGAGAAAGAAAACGAGATAACGTTGTGCAGTTAATAAATACGTCCTTTTGGGGTTCAGGTGCGGCTGCTGCAACAGAACGTCGAATCCCAGAAAGCGGAGACTGACACTCTGCAGCAGGCTCAGAAAGACAGTGATAACCTCACCTCGCAGCTTGATGAAAAGGTGACGGAAGCGGACCACATTGACAAGGTTGTAACAGAAGTTCGGCTGACGCTCAAAGAGCAGACGACAGGCGATACAACCACTTTGCGCCGCGAGACAGAAAAGCTACGGCAGTCTCATGATCAGGTAGAGTTCACGCCACCTAACTATAAAGTATTTCTGTAGCACAATTGGTATCACGTACATGGAATTTGGCAGCTGCAAGATGTCCTGCACCAGAAGCAGTCTGAAGCCAGCAAGCTTCAGAGCCAGTGGAACGACTTCGAGAAACTCCTCAACAGGCTTCAAACATTTATCAAGGAAACGTCTGAGCGGTTAAAGAATCTTCGTCCACAGTCAAGCAACATGGAGAGCTTGGTGAAGATGATCGAGGTTGTCGAGGTGAGAGCGGCACCTTTTCACATATCCTACCACTTTTGGCCTTTACTTCCTCGCACACAGAACTTACGTAAAAGTTGATAGAGGGAAAGTATGAAGACAGGAACAGAGAGGCTTTATCAGTACCTTTTTTTCTCTTCAGGAAGTGCAACAAAGCGTGACGGAGCAACAGAGGCAGTATAACCGTGCTCAGCAACTGGGTAAAGGGCTTATTGAAGCGGACTCTTCGTCGTTCCCGAAGGTCCAGTCCCAGCTCGGAAATTTGGCGCAAACATGGGAGAGCCTTAACGCGGATGCGGCGCGTGCAGATAAACTGCTAGCCTACGCGCGTGCGCTCTGGCAGGAATGTCTTGCCTTAGAGGTGGGTGTCTTGCGCATGATTTTCACGACGGGAACTCTAGACATTGCTTTTTTTTCTTTCAATACAGAACCAACTTGACCAGAGGATGACGCAGGCTGATTCAGTGCTTAAGGAAGCGTCGGATGCTACTCCGACCGATCTCGTTCAAGCCAACTCACTGACAGAAAAGGTTAAGGTATGCATACCATTGGGTCTCTGGCCTTCATTCATCTTGGGTCTGCTTCATTATTTCACAGAGGAAAACAGAATTGTCTTTTTTATTCTGTCCTTAACAGCTTCTGTTTAGCTGATGTGCACGTCTTATCCTAATAGGTGTCTAGTGAACAGATTCGTACGCACCGCACCACGCTGGACACATATATCCACAAAACCCGCGAACTTGCGGAACGAATGGAAGCCCTGGAAGGATTTGAAGCTGCACCCGTGAGACAAGCCCTGGAGGCTAGACAGCAGCGATGGAACAAGCTTCAGGAAGATCTACGCAACCGTCTTAAGGAGCTGGAGGCTCAACTGGCTCTTTGGAGACAGCTGGAATCAGCCCAAGAAGAACTGAAGGCATGGCTGAGTGATGTGACTTCAGCCTTGAAGGAGGCTCAGGGCCTGTCCGAGGGCGAACGGACACGAAACACACTTGACCGCTATTATGTATGTACTCCTATCAGACTGGCACTAGACACCATTTCATATGCCACGTATTTACCTTCTTTGTACTAGATCGAACTAGACACTCAGAAGAACATCTACACCGACTTGTGCACCAAGGCAGACACACTGACGGAGCTGAACCAGGGCCGAGAAATCCCAGTCTTGAAGACTTCCCGGGAAGAGATAGGGTCCAAGATGACGGAAGTTCAGAACTTAGCAGATGACTTGGAGAAAGTTCTTGGCGAAGTCAAGAAGGACGAGTCTGACATCAAGGAACGTCTTCAGCGCTTCACGGATTGGCTGAGGCAGAGACGCGATTCTCTTGCGCGCTGTGAAGGAACGGCTGGATCGGATGAGCTTATTTCGCAACGACTGGAAGAATGCAGGGTAATTGAAGTGCTCGTTACAGTCCGTATCATAACGTCTAATGGGGATCTATGCTACCGAATCTAAGCCACATGCAGTCGTCATTGAGTCTCTAAAGGGGTCCATCTAATATCAAGAATCAAGCTATAAGTACAAAGAAAACTTCAGTTCGTGTTACTCTAATACACACGCATATTGTTTACCTATTTTGATCAGAAAATCGAAGATGACCTTGTGAAGAACCAGGACCTCACCCAAATCGACACAAAGGTGACAGAACTGAAGAAATCTCACCCGACGCTTGACTTACGCCATCTTCAGAAGGAGGTCGACAACCTGCACAAGAGGTTCATACTCAATCACTGTCTTCCTATACAACACTTAAGGACTACATATCGTATGGTTTAGGTGGGAGGCGGCAAAGGCCCAAGCGTCAAAGGCCTGCACCAATCTCTTGGCTGTCCTGGAGCGTCATCAGAGGGCGGCCCACAGCGAGATCCAGCGGTGGCTCACTCAAGCCACGGAGAAAGTGACCTGGTGCATCTCGGACGCCGCTCGGGATCGCTTCAACCTCGAGGCCAAGCTCGTTACTCTACAGGTATGTCACGTGATGCCGTGTCTTCATTACTGCCCTTGTGACGGCCATCTCAGAAGAAGAAAAAAGACGAATACAGAATATTAACTGTTGACAGGTGAAGGCAGAAGAAGAAGAATATTAACGGTTGGTTGTTTGGCGCATTTCAAGAGAAACAAAATCAATAGAGATTTTGGCCCCAAACTATTTTGGGTCGGCTACTCAAGTCATTGTTGGCTGTTGGCAGATTCTTCTGTCTATATGTCACTGACTAGTAATTTAGAAAGAAGTTAACGAACCCTGAGAAGCAGCCAAGTTCTTCGACGGGAACGATTGAGGATGTATTTCTAGACGAATGGCATTGACTTGTCTGTGGTTGGGGCCTATGGGGCCAATAGCTGCACTCACAGTTATTGTGTGGGACTCATTATTTTCGGTTAGCTGAAAGTGAACTATTTTTCGATGGCTGCTTCAGTGTCTGCCAACAGTCCTGACGCCATCATCAGTTTTGTGTGTACCAGTGATGCCACACGTATACAAGGCACAATCAACTGTAGTTCAGCTTACTATCTTACCTAGGAGGTCAACCTCTACCACTTCGCCAAAGTCATCGCACCGCCTCATACCAACAACAGTTTACGCTTACGTCCCGGCGTACGCACATCATCACATGTCTCGTTTCACGCCTGTCCCCACCACTCTCCTCATTTTCGACACCGGTTACACATACACACTTCACTGTATAAACTCCTGAATACAACTAGCAGATCACCAGTAGCGAAACAAAAGAACCACGTGACCGCGTGACGTTTCTCGAGTCAGAATTAGAGTGGCGGCCCGAGTAAAGGGCCATGTGCCAAAATCCGTGCTCGACCGTACACGTTGAACTTTTTGGCCTTGTCTGGTCCTTGACTCAGCTATCAGGGTGCTCTCTTTTTGCAAAGTGCTTACTCTGTAGTTCCGTTTTGTTTATTGCGGTGTATTTATGGGATCTCTGCACGCACTCACACATGGTTGCTTTTTATAACGCCTTGTTATTTCGTTCAAGAAGGAACGAGGCAAAGAGACTCGATCTGCCAGCCAGAGCCAGACGCCGGTAGTGGTAGTAGTATGGCATAGAGGAGTGGGGGCCGCGGGTTGGGGGTTGATGCCGAGACGGTGCTCTGTGATGGGGTATGAAGAGATGCGGAATGGAAGAAGATATTGAGCGTAATGGATAGTGTGGCCTTTTTCAAGGTGACCTCTTGTTGTTGTTTTTTTTCTCAGTATAGGGTCCGGTGATTAGAGGTCGCTGTTATAGTTTGTGGGTATTTTTTGTGTGGTTTTGCTCGCGTATTTCCTTTGTTTATCTATGTACTACACTGTTGTGCACTTACTTGATTCTGAAGGGGCGATAGGGCATATGAGTTCAATAGAAAGAGTAAATTAATCGTAGCGGTACTGTTACTGGTAACAGATGGGGACGCGTAGCACTAGACGAGTAGTTGACGTGTTTCACCTACTGTAATCTGAATTTTGATGAGATGTCGTACTTTAGTGTGTTGTACTATTATCGTCGTTCCTGTTGTTGTTATCGATTTCTTCCGCGTCTCACATCCAGGCATCCTTGCTGCCATTAGCACTTTAATTTACAAATGTCAGACCTCAGACCACGTTGTGTGTTATGCCGAATCTCGCCCTACGAGATAAATGAGTGAATGTAATTGAAGAATCTAACGTTACATTACAACTTTCTAAATTTCCAATTGGATTGCGTGTTGTGGTCGAAGCTGCTAAGCTGTCGTGTAGATGTCGATGCTTATGCTAATCAGTCACCTTTTACCTTTCTGCGGCAAAATGCTGGTGCTCGTAAAAATTCGCCTAATTGTTAGCCTCTTCTTTCACGCTATGACACTAGTTAGCAAATGGCTAAACCGTATCCCGGTTGCTTTCCAGGAGGTTGAGTCTAGCCTGGAGCAGGGCGAACAGCGATACCAGCAGTACAAGGAGGCCACGTCCCTTCTGAGCCAGGTCTGTCTGCCTGACCGCGTTCAGCCTTTGCACGAAGAGTGTGAACATATACAATCTGAGTGGAATACGCTGGTGTCTTCGTTGTCCGACGGCCGTGGTCGTCTGGAGCGTGGTTTAGCTCTGTGGCGCCGGCTCGAAGAAATCCTGGACTCCTTGAATCAATGGTTACGTGATGCAGAGGCACGTGCTAAGAGTGAAGCCTCTCGCCAACGAGACTTGGACCTACTGGAGGACCAGCTCGCCATTCTGCAAGTAGGGCCACCCTTTTGGTGTAGCTTCTTATGAGAGAGCATTCGTATTCTGAGGATTATTGTTCGGACCCTCATTAGTTTATATTTTCTTTCTTTCTTTAGTTATTTTTTGCTCTAGTGCTCCCGCTAAAAATTTGTGTGCAGCCGACTAAACCCTCTGACGGGCAGGCGAAAATACCGATGACGTGCTATAAAGGGAACGGCTTCCTAGATTCTTTTCATATATAGTTAAAATGTCATGGGATGCTTTTTTTAGACTATTCGAAAGGCAATACTATAAAATTACAGTTTGTTTTCATATTTTTTAAATTTGTAGCATGACGAAATGTGCATAAGTACAGAGTACTAAGTATTTAGATTACTGCCACGTGCTGTCGTGCCGCGGTGGCACGGCGGCTCACGTCGCGCCGGTGGGTTCTTGCCCGTCAAAGGGTTCAGTTCCTCACTTCCCAGTACTCCTTAAGTGTGTTTTATATCGATTTAGTAGACAATGCTATTTGAGAAAAACTGTGTGAGATTACCATTCTGTCCGTCTGCAGTGTGCGGTACAAATCAACAAGACGGCCGGTTCCAACGGCCATTACCAGCAACATTTTGTAAGCACCATGGAAATTGGTGCCCTTTATTTTCCAAGGCAATAAGCCAATGGTTTCTGAGGTCTTTGCACGTATGGTGTGTGTGTGTGTGTGTGTGTGTGGGGGGGGTATCAGTTATGATTGGCAGGGTTGTATGTGCATTTCGCGCGTACGATGGGTGTTGCGACATATTCTGGTAGGTGGAGGACTTAGCGTCAGTGTAGGGGTGGTGTTGAAGTGACACAATTAGTTTCTCATACTATCTTTTTTTTTTTTTTTTCGAAGAAACTACTGGAAGAAGTTGTTGGACAGCACAAAACACTAGAAGAACTGCAGTCTGTTTCCGCACGCATCGCCGTGGAGACGCCAGATTCACATGTCGCTGGACAGGTCACCCAGTTAGGCACTCGGCTACGCAACTTAGAAACGACATTACAGGTACGTCATATTTCCAAGTTCGTCCAAATTTGCTTAAAGATGGGCTCACTACTTTGGACGAAGCTACATTCCGTCGCTTATTCTAGGACTCTATGGAGAGCCTGAGACGACTTCAACAAACGAAAGCAGACTACGAACGCGCCAAACAGGAACTGCACTCTTGGCTTGCAGACATGGAGACCACCCTGAACTCCTGCAAGGACACTACTGGAGACAAGGCTGTAGTTGAGAAGAAGCAGAAGATACTCAAGGTAGAAGATACTTTCTTGTTTTACTTTCCTCGAAAGCCCGCGCCATAAGCGTGCAGCGTAAGGTGATTTTTTTGCAATAACACAAGCACTCCTCTCCTAGGATCTTCTTGCTCGCAAGCCAGAAGGTCAGGCCCTGCTGAACTCGGTGACCGACAATGGCGAGAACATGTACCTGACGCTGAGTCCAGAAGGCAGAGACAGAGTCCGTCTTGAAATGCGAAGCCTTCGTGACGCATGGGACGCATCGTGGGAACGCCACAGTACTCTGGCTAAGGGCCTCGAGTCAGCTCTCATGGCCTGGTCAGGCTTCCAAGAGAGGTGTGCTCTACAGCAGAATCTTTGTTTTGGTCCCTCACCTTTTTTAAACACATACATCATGATATTTTTTTATTTCTGCGTTTTCCAACAGCTGTACTCAAGTGTCATCTTGGCTGACAGACATGAACAGTTTGATTGGGTCAGAGGTTGAGCTTAAGCCGACACTTTCCGAAAAGCAACTGCAACTGCAGAACCTGAAGGTATCTTCCTCTCCCTTGTAGTGCTCTTAAGTCATGTGTTTGCATGGTCGATAGTAAAGAGGAGGTCTTTTGGCAGGCCCTATCTCAAGACGTTACATTACACCAGTCTGTGGTGTCCCGGCTCAAAGAAAAGGCTCACGAACTTCCGGATCTCGGCGCTGCCCAGCAAGTAGAGAACCTCGAAGGAAACTATGAATCACTGTGCACGAGAATGAAAGTAAGCTCTGGCTCAGTTAGTGCAGTCTGTTATAGGGATGCCACTTTATTTCAGAACAACATATCTGTTTGCGAGGATCGAGTCATTAAACACGAGACATACAAGCAGAGCCTCGATCACTTCCTAGATTGGCTGACGAACCTCAGAACTTCTGTCGACACTCTTGCTGAAGAGGGAGACATTGAGGCTACTGAAGCAAAGATAGCCGCACTCGGGGTGAGTAGTCTGCCTAGGGTACTTACATTAGTCTTCTTACCTTGCTGCTGATGTGGCACTTACGTCTTTGCCTTTGCAGAATGTTCTCAACGCAGAAGAAGAGGCGACACAGCGCTTATCTGGACTTCAACAAACTCTCGATGATACAGTCATTCCTGGAACGAGCAGCCCAGGACAAGAGGCACTCCGCAGGGAACTCGAGGCCGCCCGTACACAGTGGGAAGTATTGCTTCGAACGTGCCGCGAGGGACGTGACGCATCGGCAGAAGCCATCAAAAAGCGAAAGGAGGCAACGGAAGCTCTCGACACGCTCGAGGCATGGTTGAACGGCCAACAGGCACAGCTTCGAGACCAGGCACCACGCAATTCCGCAGCTACAAAGCGCCAGCATTTGGAACGTCTTCAGGTAAACAGTGCAAAGACTTCATTGAGAAGTGACATCTGTAACGTTTTCTGTAACATTCAATGCATCGCATTCCAGGGTCTCGAACAAGAAACGCTTGCTCGAGAGAATGATTTCACGTCACTTTCACAGCAAGTCCAGGCCCTTCCTTCAGACACTGTACTAGCGCCAAGGGCTGACAAGTTGCGAAGCCGTTATCACGTGCTCAAAAATAGCCTGAAGGTAATTACTGGCTATGTCGTGGTTAGTCGTATGTACCTGAATTTTTTTT